>AWUE01014803.1:0-36872 GCA_001974825.2 Corchorus olitorius | reverse complement strand
TATAAATATTATAATAAATCCTATATCCTTTAATTATATAGAATTGTAACATTTCTTCAGACCTTTCATGTCCATATGAAGAAGAGAGTAAACTTAGTTTTCGTTTAAGTGCTACACACTTTAGAGAAGAAAATAAAATTGAAGCTATTGCACCTGTTCATGTACAAACTAATATTTTTAATTTATTGCTAAATATGCTCAATGTTAATAGTATAGCCTTTTAAAGATGCAACACATTTAAAATCATAGTACTTTCGAAATTTCCTACGTATCAAACAATTTAATTAGAATAGAAAAATGTTCAAAGAAGTAGATTGTTGAAGCCCGACGAGCCAGCGTGGCCGATCCACTTGTATAGTATTAATATACTTACACAGCGTAGCAATCACTGCTTGACGGGTGTTTTTTAATTTCTCATCCAGAAGTAGTAACTTTTGTTCTATATATGTTTGGTCCAGATACACCAATCACATTAAATAATTTTCTTCCTTTTGCTGTAAATCTCGTAGTATTAGCATTATAATTATCTGCCAGATGATTATGATTAACATGCAGAGGGATATACCCCACACTGAAAATCCTACCAAATTGTAAATTGCATCAATAAAGAACTAACAAACAACTAATATACTACATATCATGCATAAATAAACATTAAGAATGCTTGAAAAAATTTACTAATAAATTTTTTATTTATCCTGTGTTGGGGGCAAGATCAAAAAACAACACACAGAAAAAACCAGAAAAACACAACTAAGGGGAGGGAAACTATTGATTGAGGGGTTGGGGAGAGTATATTAATGCAGAGACAGGAGAGACAGGCTCAAGTGCGTTTAGTCACGCAGCTGTCATTCGATATTACACAAAGCCAACTCTCTCTTCTTTCTTTCCCCTTACTCTCTCTCTCTCTCTCAATATCTCAAAAAGACAGCAAATTAGCGTTTGCAGCTGTCGGGTCTCTCTTTCTCTTTCTCTCTGTCTTTAAACTATAGAGTATACTTTTGCCCCTTCTGGCTTTCTTCTTTTATTAACCAACCCATCAAATATCAAATATAATAACAACACCGCAACAACTTCTCATTAACATCATAAAACTAGGTTTCATCTCATTCCCTGTCCGTCTTTCAATGATTCTTTTGTGTTGAAAAAGGGGCCCCTGGAAATGGATATAGAGACAAGCATGGCTGCAGCATTACTAGTAGTTGAACAAGTTAAGCAACAAGGAAAAGAAATGAGGTGGAACAGAAGAAGATTCATCAACTTACTCTGTTCTGGTCAGCAACTGTAAATGTGATACAACTTGAAGATCAGTTTTTTCATGCAAAAGGAAAGTTACCCATTTTGCGTTTTGTTTGTTTGGATGCCATATGGCGGCTTTTCCACATTACCGATCACCTTTTGGTGACACGACGTTTACAAAAGTGTTTGTTGGGGGACTTGCTTGGGAGACACCCACTGAGGAAATGCGTAGATATTTTGAGCAATTTGGAGAGATTCTTGAAGCTGTTATTATTACTGATAAAAACACTGGGAAATCTAAAGGATATGGCTTTGTAAGTTTAATTTATCAACTCTGTTCTCATTTATGTCAAATGGCCAAGTTTCTTGTGCATTAAGGTGTTTGATAATATTCTTGTTCTACATTTCTGTTTTTCTAGGTTACTTTCCGTGATCCTGAATCAGCTAGGAGGGCTTGTGTTGATCCGAACCCTGTAATTGATGGAAGAAGAGCAAATTGTAACATTGCTTCACTTGGAAGGCCTAGACCTTCACCCCCACGAGGTCCCCCATACTCTCTTTTGATATGATCCACTTCAATTATTTTTGGATGGGAAGAGAAAAGAGATGAGATGGCAATTATGAATTGGATCATGTTTGGTTTTAATGCAGGAAGAAATCAAGTCAGCAGTCCTTATCAGGGAGTTGCACAGCAGCAACAAGGTGCACCATCTTATAGTGGAGTTGCAGCAGCAGTTCCTCCACCTCCGCCTCCACCACCTCCTGTCATTTATCCACCTTATGGGTGAGTATTCTCCCCTATTCTTTTCACTTATTAATCTTATTGATTTGAAGTGGTCCATACCTTGAAAAGTTTTAGCTTTTTGACAAATATATTATTAATGTTAATCTCAAATGTATGTTTCAGTATTTGGCACAGTATATTAATAATGTAATTTTGACTAGAAATTTGTCATTTACTAATGGGGTGAAAAGAAAATGAGAACCTTATGATATCAATGCAGTCAATGACAGTAAATTATACCTGGCATATACTGGCATAAAACTGATCAACCTTGAACACTAGAGCCTAGAAGGCATTGCTGTCGCTAAAACAACGAATGGAAAAGGTTAACCAGAAGGGTAGATTTTTTTATTTAAAGAAACATGGGAGAACCATGGTCCATGGACATTAAAATAATGATCATAATAATATATCCATATACATATACATGTCTCCCACACCTTCCACTGGTAGAATCATATTATATATATAATTCCTACTTATGTTCAAAAGATAGAGTTCAAATCGCCTTTTCCCAAATGAAAGAATTAATCGTACATTATACGTATTAACCAATTTATTATGTGTATTGCTATATGAAAATGAAGTTAATTGATCAAATTTAGGGAAATCCAGTAAGATTAACTATGCTTTGTTGCGTGCAAATGCATATATATCATAGTGGTCCCATATATGAGTTTATGCAAAAAGATCCATTTTTAGCCTGCTAATTAGTGTGTTCTGCATTATGTACTTTCTATTTGCTTATATATAATCCCAGGCAGCTCAGAGAGAAAGCACACAAATGATTAAGAAACAAAAGTAAGATTATAGTAATTATGTTGTTCAATGCCCTCATCTGCCGAGAGGAATTGAAGTAATGATCCAGCTCATTTACAGTGAATTTATTGATGTGTACGAACAATGCATTTATTTAAAGTTCTCCAATAGAAGAATAGACCAGTTCCTCTTAGTTGGCTTAACTTTTTCATTTTTCATAAATTATAAGATCAAGGTGTTCCTCTGAAACTTTTGTAATTTGAAGCTTAAAAATCCAAGGTCAAAAAACAACTGGTTAAGCGTGTAAGTCAAAAGTTTACTCATGAAAACTAGGCACTTGGTATCATGATAAAATTCAAGTATTGTTGCCTCTGTTCTTACTATTACATTTTATGTAAGGTATTGCGATGAGTAGTATAACAGCTATTTTTACTTATTTCACCCAATTCTCTCCCACATTTCCTAAGTCCTTTAAGGAGGTAAAACACTGGTTAACTTTGGTTTCTTATGCCTTTGTTTGGTAGGAGACAAAATAGGATGAGAATGGGAAAATTTTCAATCCAATAATTAAGCTCAAGAGTAGAATAAGGAACTTTGTGGGAACAAGCATATATATAGGGACAGCAACTAGCAGGACATACATGTCTGTATATAACTTTTTGTAGGAGAAAAAATATATCAGTGTAGAAATCCAGAGATTTTAAGGTGAAGTATTCCTGATGACTAAAACATTTTGTTGATCACTGATCAGATACCTTTCAATTATATCAAAATGGAACATATAATTAAATACCGTCTTTGATTATCTTCGTACTATAAGAGTGTAAAACTTCATTAGATTCAATATACCTTGGATTAATGTCAGTACCTACCATTGCCAATGTTGTCATTAGTCCTAACAATTGCTATCATGGTAGGACCTTAAGGTAGCGTTGCAATAAGTTCCTTAGGCTATAGCTACCATTAATTCCTTATAATATTAGGATGCTGCTGCTTGCAATTACTAGGACATTTTTTCCCCTTTCTATGATTTTGATGAATTTTGATGATTTCTACCTTGACAGGTACCCAACATACAGTCCTGAATATGGATATCACCAAGTAAGTAGTAATTAAATTAAACCTATTAATCTCTGTCAGTTCCTTAATTAGAATAGTTAATCAGCTCAAAACAGCAATAATAGTAGGACGTATTTAAACCAAATATATACTATATGTATAGTAGTATAAATCAAATAGTATTAGTTGAGGCAATGATGTTTGGCAAGAATGTTATTGAATGAGTAATTGCATGCAGGCTCTCTATAATCCACAAATTCAGCAGCCACAATACTATCATCAGATGTATGGATCATCATCATCAACCACAATGGGGTCTCCATATTATTATGGGTATTCCTTGCAAGCTCCCAGGGGAACATTTTCTGCAGCACAGGCTCAACGTATCCCCGGTCCGTCCTATCTTTACTATCCTACTCAGATGGAGGGGTCCTTCTCCACCTATCCTCCCCCACCCTTTCATCTCACAAGGCATCCCTTTCCCTCTTCCACAGGTAAAAAAAACCTTGTTCTTTAACCACTATTCCTTTTGTATGCTTAGAGATTTGCTTGGTTCAATTAATAAATACAGTTCATATAATCCAGTGATCCATCCTTTGTTGACATTAATCTTATATATATGCATTGGTCCCATGAGAACTATAACAAAGTAAAAAGAAACTAATGATGTTGAGTATAATTTAAATTTCTTTCATTTTCCACTGATTTTCATATACACACATTCTGACAGAGATAATATATAGTATTAGGCTTAAGCATAGCATGCGCCAAGGGTGGGGTTCGAGGGGCCACATGGGCAACCTCAAACATGTGAATGAGCTGTCTGGTTATTGCCATGACCCAAATGATGGATCAATAGGAAAGTCATGACAGATGAGCATAGTGTAAACTAATAGTGACTGCATGTGGTTTCAGTATCAAAGGATGATGGTTGATTCTGATCATATGCAGTCAAGTGGTCGCATATGGATAGGCCCACTAACCATGTTATGCACTGCCACTGTTTTTAACCATTTCTTTTATTCCCAATATGAACATTATTTAGTTTTCACCACTTCTTAAGCAGCAAACTTACTCCTCACATCCATTTCTATAAGCAAATAATCTTTCTTCAAATTTGACAGATTAATGACTTTGCAACTCTAGGTGAGTAAGTTTGAGAGGAAAATATAGCCAAAATTGTAGTCTTGAAATCAGTATTGGAACCCACATTATTATCATTTTGCATGCTGAGAAATTAGTACTCTTTGCTAGCTGTATCCATGTTCAGTAAAAGACTAATGTATTTCCAAATTTTTACAATGCCCCCATAGGCCAATGTGATGAATAAAGACTTAACATGCAAGAGAGGCAGGCATAGGGCCCTGTTTCTCAGTGAAACATCACTTGCAGGGCTCTTGTTTCTGTAACTATGGACATATAATATATACATATTTAAAATTAGGCTATCTCTCTGTCATTAGTTTGTTGTTTTCATTCATATAACAATAACAACAACAATAATGCTCTTTATTTACTGATTTTGGCCTCAGATTCACAGACTCCACAGCATACCTCCACAGACACAGAAGCTGGGGCCATCACTTCTGAAAGTCCAAAAACCTGAAAGGGGAAGAACTCCTCCCTGCCAAAATGTTCAAAATTGTACAATCTTGATAAGTTTATGTTCTTCTTATCACCTTATCTTCACTCTTATATATTCTCTCAACCCTTTAGCAGTGGCTACTACATCAAGTAACTGCTTGTGTTCACCACAGCTATGGCCTATGGCAGGGAAAAGGGAGGACTAATCAATCACCTTAAGCTGAATTTTTTTTCCTCTTTAATTCTCAAGGAAAAGAAATTTATTCTTCTATTTTTTCCCCCAAAAGTTTTTTACTTTTCATTCAAGTAATTCATTCATTTAAGAGTTTAACATCCTTTACAGAATTGTATGAACTATGAATCAAAAAGAGGGAAGTGCATTCCCTCAATAAAAAAATTTTGATTTAACAGTTTAGCTCTTCTGCATCATTTTTGTTTTTCTTTTTGTCTATATATGGGGATTTTTAATCAAAAACAAAGATGCACGATATCCAATGAGACATTAATTATGCAGATACCATATGATATGGTTCAACTTCAAGGGTCATGTGCTGAAACCAGACCGAACTAAACTGATATAAATTCAGTCTGGTTAAATCTGGACTCATAATTGGTAATTTTGTTCAATTGGGAATAAGGTTTCAAGAGATTTTTGGAGATTCAAAATTGATTTTTGGCCACACAAAAATGGATTTTCAAAGGGAATTTGTAATTGAAAACAGTGGGATATCATCTCAGTTTCTGGACAGCAGTATTGGATCAACTACATTTAAGACTTTTATGCATGGTGCTATATAATGTCCAAGAAAATCTAAGGCTGAAGATTTGCTTTGCAACATTTCAGAGAGATCCTCCTAAAATTTGCATAGTTGTACCCTGATACCCTACCCAAATGAGCTGGGAAAATGGAATTCTGTCATTTTCCAGCAATTATCTAGATGATGTAGCTTTCATAAGTTATGCAAGGCATTCCTGATTTCCACTTTTGTCCATATTTCATTTGGTTAGGGAAATGAAATACCAAATGCAAGGGGAAACTATATAATTAGGACAATGAAGTTAGAATTGTACTGAAAGGCGCCAAAGTTTCACCATTGATTAGTTATCTTAAGGTTAAAGCTATCTCCTGATTGGATGCGATTATATGATATAAATTTGGCAAAATAGTTCATTTTGCACAATTTTCTGCTGCTAGTGTCTTAATTATATGAAAATTATCAGTTGTAGAATCCATTAATCAAACTATCTGGTATAATGATAACTTTGTGACTACATATAGCACACTTTTTCTCCTGCACTGAGGTCTACAATACACATTTTATGAAATGGGTCCAAGAAAGCTTTGATGACACAACGAGGCTGCCTTGCAAGAAAAGTTAAGTGATTCTGGAAAACCATTTACCAGTATTTGTCACCTTTGCCTCTGCAGCTGCCAAATTCAGGCATTACTAGCTAGGGAAGCTGATTCCTCGGCCAAATTATATGGGAAACAGTTACATATGGCAACTTTTTATTAAATTCTTATCTTGAATCATGAAAAAAATTATATATAACAACTAGCTAGACCTTTGGAATCTATATCCCATATCAGATGTCAGTGACTGAAAAGAAGAGATCAAAATGTGGAGCAAAATTGAGATGAAAAAGCTTTCATCATTCTTCAATAGTTTCCCTACATTGAGTCACATTTTGCACCAAGAAGAATTGTTATGGTCATGAGTATATTGGTTTGTGGCCCAGGCTGGACTAGGGTTTCTGCATCTTGGTTCCTGGATAATATATAACACAAGAAAAAGATCAGTACACTTTTTAGCAACAAGTCTCCTGACCATGCAATGCATTTTCCTGTCAAAAGGGCCACAGGGAGTAGCTCATATAGCTAAATATCTCATTCTAGCTAAGTAATGGATCAAGTTGACTAGTCTCATCATATCATATTATATATATGTCCAAGTATATATAATTGTATGCATATGCAAGCGCACAGGCAAAACCCTGTTTTCTGAGTAAGGTTATATCTTATACACTGTCACACACAGTTATTTTTGTGGATATAGAGTTTCATTCTAACTAGAATTTATAAACTAATTAATGTTTATGATGTTGAAATAAAAATGAAAAAAAGAAGAAAAAAGAGAATTTCAGATTCAGAGGGCTCTAAGTAGAAATAGAATCATTTCAAATCTGCAAGGAATTGTCAAAGTAATATAGCCAAGGAGGTGTTGACTAGTGGTGAGAGTAAACCAGACTATATAATACATTGCCATAGATTTTCAACCTTCTGTAGTGCAATTCTTGCTAAAGTCAGAAGCGTTGGGCCACAGAATTTAAGGTATTTTCCTTTCCTTCCCAAGAGTAGATAAACATAAAAAGCAGCAGATATTTATGAGCCCCTTCACAAAGGTTGTTTTCGTTCAACTGCATTATTCTCCAGCCTTCCTCTTTCTCTCTCTCAACTCCTCTCCAACTCTTCTTTTTTTCTGTTACCAAAGTCTTTAATTCTCATGATCACCCTGTTAATTACTTGCCAGAATCCAATTATAAAAACCTCACCCCAAATCACTAAATAAATTAAAACCCACATTAAATCTTCTTATTCTCTTTGCAGCAAGCCCTTTTGTTTTGTTTTTGTCATGGAGCCTTCTGATATTTCCTATGATTCTGATCTTGTTTACTCAAGCACAAATTACCAAACTGATCATGATCATGATCATGATCATATTGAGCCACTTGATCTTTTTCCAGGGGCAATGCCAAATTCACTTGATCAGCCTATGCCATTGCTGAGCTGCTTTCTTGGTTCTTCTCAATCAACAACATCGGTTGATCATCATAACCCTAAAGCATGCAGCCATATTGAAGCTGATAAAGAGGATGTCACAGTAGCCTTGCACATTGGCCTTCCTGATATTCATCCTTCGGCAGGAAGCAGCAGCTCCAATATCAATCCAAACACCAAGGAAAATAATGTAAATGGAGGAGGAACAACAGCTAAACAGTATTGGATCCCAACTCCAGAACAAATCCTCATTGGCTTCACACATTTTTCTTGCCATGTCTGCTTTAAAACCTTCAACCGTTACAATAACCTTCAGGTGCAATAATCAACATATCATTTTTAATTAACATCAAAATCTGCTTATATATAATTTGACTGATCATATATATAATATGCTTTTATGGGGCAGATGCATATGTGGGGACATGGTTCACAGTATAGAAAAGGACCAGACTCTCTCAAAGGAACCCAACCGCGAGCCATGCTAGGGATTCCATGCTACTGCTGCGCTGAAGGATGCAAGAACAACATACAACACCCTAGAGCGAAGCCGCTTAAGGATTTTAGGACATTACAAACGCATTACAAGAGGAAACATGGGGTGAAACCATTTATGTGCAGGAAATGTGGCAAGTTCTTGGCAGTGAAAGGAGACTGGAGAACCCATGAGAAGAATTGTGGGAAGCGTTGGCTTTGTGTTTGCGGTTCCGACTTCAAGCACAAGAGATCACTCAAAGACCATATCAAAGCCTTTGGTTCTGGCCACGCTCCTTTTCCTCCGTCATTTGATGGGGTTGAGCTACTTGATGAGGATACTGCTTCTTCCCTACATGTCTGAAAATTTCCCCCTCAATAAAAATACTTCTTCCTTCTCAACTAAACTTATATATAACTATGGCCTATGGCCTATGGGGTGATCTTTTTTACATAATGAATATGGCTTTGATTTATCGATATGATATTTGTCGATAAATCATCATCATATAATATATATACTACCATACATAGTAATCAAGATGAGTAGTTTTTTAAAACAAAATGCAGCTCATGTTTGAATAATCAATCCCTTATAATATGTATCATATAATATATAGTACAATATTGTAATATTATGTAAGATTATTTCATATGGAGCAATATGCTTTTTTGATCATTTTTGAGTTGTTTGCAAAGTTTGGAAGTTTTGCAATAGTGAATTGGAACAGTAGTGTAGGTCAACTTCCAGGGTGATCTTGAAGAAAAGAGCAAGGATGAAGAGTCCAAAACATAAATATCCAAGAAAGAGGAAAAAAACAAGAATAAAAAGATGAAAACTCTGGGCTATATTGAATTTTGCTGCCTGGAGAAGATTTAATTATTAGGGTATCTCCTGTTTAGTGAGAACTGGGACAGAAACTAGAGACAATCATGTCTATAGGGAGGTGCTATGTTTGGCTAACAAAACAAGAACAACAGGATATACTCTTACAACTGAAAAAACATTGGATTCTTGACGTAACAAAGCATATATATTATGAAGTGCAAGAAAAAAAAAAGGAAAAGAACTCTCTGCCTCTGAATAACGCTATTTAACTGGCAAAACATGTGGCCTTATTTGTGCGGTTCCTACTTCATTTTGCAGAAAGGTGGGTCTCTATATATATAAACTATCTTGGCCTAACGTTCAATAACACATATATGCCAATGCCCCCATAATTTTAACTTTTGATTGCAAACATATATCGAACTTTGATTAAATAATATTATGATTGAGAATTTTATGATTATTATTAGTATTTTTTTTGGTGATATCAATTTTGATATATATACTAAATAGTATTTGAAAGACCCAGAGAATTTACCAAAGGCCCCCTTTTGAGGATCGATGAGGAGACTCCATTTGAAGTTTTTTTTTGTCCTTTTCTGTCTTTTCTCACTTGCCAAATTACTAAGAAGACCCTAGGTTAGTTTCTAGCCGGTTCTTGCCCTTAAACCCTTTTTTGTAATTATCCTTTCCTTTCACATAAATGTTATAATAAATCATATCCCCTTAATTATCTAGAATTGTAACCTCTTTTCAGGACTTTCATGTCCATATGAGGAAGAGAGTAAAATTAGTTTTTGTTTAAGTGCTACACACTTTAGAGGAGGAAACAAAATTGAAGTTATTGCACCTGTCCATGTACAAACTAATATTTACTATTTATTGCTAACTTTAGGGCATATGCTCAATATTAATAGTATAGCCTTTTAAAGATGCAACACATTTAAAATCATATTACTTTCGAAATTTCCTACGTATCAAACAATTTAATTCGAATAGAAAATTGTTCAAAGAAGTAGATTACAGAACGCCCGACACGCCAGCGCGGACCGATCCACTTGTATTTATGATTCATGAGGAGATTAACATAGATAATTAATAGACAAAAGGCAACGCAACTTAATTTCGAGGTATTTGCAAATTAATAAAACTTTTAAATGATATAAATAATCAAGGGTAATTAGGTGTAAATTTTGGACTTGTGGAGTTGACACATATCCATTTTTTGAATTAATTAAGTTTTAAGGCTAAATATACAATACATCGTCAGTGGAATTTAGCAGACTACACATGCGGGTCCTGAAAGGTGACATGTGTCCTTTAGGGATTAGATTGGAATATTTAAAACTTAATTAATTAAAAAAATGGACATGTGTCAACTCCACAACCCGCTTGTGGAGTCCAAAATTTACATTGGCGGTGTATCAATTTTGGACTCCACAAGCGGGTTGTGGAGTTGACACAAGTCCATTTTCTGAATTAATTAAATTTTAAATATTTCAATCCAGTCCCTAGGGGACACATGTCACCCTTTAAGATCCGCTTGTGCAGTCTGCTAAACTCCACTGACAGTGTATTGAATAATTTTCCATAAATCAAGTATCACCTCTATTAATATACATCTTTCTTTCTATTATATCGCTTGAACAATTTCTTAATTTCTTCCGAGAAATTATTAGGTGGATCGGGTCTATCATGTCAATCGTGGTCCCGATCAATAAGATTTTAACAAGTCAGATTTTTTCCTACAATTTTTAAAACCCTAGCCAATTAATTTCCTAAATCTAGGGACTTACCCTGTAAATCTCATCTGGTGAAACTAGGGGCTAAAACTGGTGCTAAATTCGTACCTAAATTTTAGGAAGGAATTTGATTTATCAAAATCTTATTGATCGAAACCACGAATGACGTGATGGAGCCGATCCACCTAATAATTTCTCATTTCTTCTTCCCCGAGAGTAATTTCTCTAGCTTATGGAGATTGGAGATTGGAAATTGGGAACTTCGTCTCTTCAATTTGCTGGAACAGTAGGCTGGCCCTGATATACTCGGTAATTAAAGTACATTCGTAAAAATGGGCCAAGCGTTAGGCCCTATTGTCTATGAATATGGGCCTTGTGTTTTAAAGTTGGAAAATTCAATTGGGCAAATTGCTTGAAGAAATCCAACAATATTGGAGTCTTCCACTCAATTCCAACTTTTAGTCCATTATTAGGCCACTTGAAGGTACGTTTCTTTTAAATTTAGATGGTCGTGGTGCTTTTTAGTTTTTAAGGAAAAAAAGGGCTTATCCGATATTCGGAATTCGGATGGAGACTGGGTTCATCATACTTTGAGAGAAGGCAAACAATATACCCATATTTTAGGCTTTAGCAAGCATTGTGACATTGTCCCTTGGGATTGATAGTTCCAGTCTTCTAGAGAGTCCTCAAAAATTAAATAATATGATGCATAAGGGAAATTATAATCTAGACCTAAGCCAACTTTCTTCAGATACTAAGTTCCAACTTTTCTGATTTCAAAAAAAAAAAAAAGTTCCAACTTTTCTAATTATGGTCCTCCTGTATTAGATAAGATTGATTAACATAACAAAAACTTTATCTTTTTTTACTCTAGTTCAATAATACAAAATACAATCTTATTTCAGAACAAAGTACAAATGAATATGGAAAAAAGTTTAAGAAGTACAAAGCTGATTAATTAACTTATTTCAAATACAAAGATGAATAACAAATTAAAAAACCTTTTTAACGTACAAAACAAAAGAATAAAAGCCTTTATGAAAACGTTGAAAGATTTTTTTGAGCAATCAATGTCTAGGAGACAGCAAAACTTGGTTGATCATTTGGTCCAAATTCTTGTAAGATGATCCATCCGGACTGGTAATTGCCTCTTCTGCCATCCTCTTCCACTCCAGAGCTTTCTTCTTCATCACTGTGCCCTTTTCTCCTTCCATTAATTCTCTAACAAGGCTCTCAACTCCGTCCCTCTTAACATCACTGTCAATTTCCATGGCCATTCCCCATTCATTCGAAGCAAACCAACAATTTGTTTGTTGCTCAGCAAAAAATGGCCAACAGATCATTGGAACACCTGCAGATATACTTTCAATAGTAGAATTCCATCCGCTATGCGTTAAGAATCCTCCGACAGAAGGGTGGCTCAGAACTTGTTCTTGCGGGCACCAACTTGCCAGAAAACCTCTGTCTTTGGTCTCTGTCACAAATTCCGGTGGCAGAATTGCAGAGTCGCCGCCGACTAAATCCGGCCTGATAACCCACAGAAATTTTTTGTCGCTTTTAGCCAGTCCCCAGGCAAATTCAATTAGTTGATCAGGCGTCATGACAGTGATGCTTCCAAAATTCACGTAAACAACAGAGTTGGGCTCTTGTGAGTCTAGCCATTGGAGACTCTCTGGCTCTTCCTTCCATAGATTTGACCCCAGCTGCTTCAAATCTTCATCATGGATCTGATGCTTCAATGGAAGATGAAGGGGACCCAAGGAGTAAACAGGAGGTAGCATAGAGGAAAGTGCACGTAAAACTTCATGCTCTAACTCATCAAACGTATTCAAAATAATTGCAGAGGCCTTTCGAGCTCTTTCTGTTTCTCTCAAAACGAAGGGTATCATGAAGAAATCTGGATCAGTTGTCCTCAAAAAAGTTGGCAAATCCTTCAATCTGATACCTTTCATTCCGGGTATCCAATCTATAACAGTATCCAAGTACCCATTCGTTAAATCGCTTTCATCTGCAAACAATGAAAAACCAAATTAACAGATTATTACATCAATATTGCATTAACTAAAACAGTTATTATTTTTTACTAAATAAATAAAAATCATCCCGTCATTTGTGTGCAAAAATAAAAGAGTTATTATTTGGTACAACGTGGAGTTTTTTGGACTCCACAGCGAGTTGAAACGTTGACACATACTCTATTTCTTTATTAATCAATTAATTCATATTTATAACTCCGTCACGTGCAGTTTGACGGTGGAGTTCATAATAACTCTTTAAAAATTCATTAAAAATTTTGTTTCGTATTGATGATATACCTTTGAGAGGAAAATAACCCCTTTCCATGAGTTCACGATAGTAGCAATAGCCCAGGAACCCACAAGCGCTTGTAGTCCAAAAGAGAACTTCAGGGACCCCAAGTTCTTCGGCTGCGTCAAGCGTAAAGCTCATGACTCCATCGGAAACAATGCAAGAGACAGGAGGAACGTCGGACGAAGACGAGTCGTTGAGCTTTTGAAGAAGCTTTTTGAAATGAGGTAAGCAGGTTTTGGAGGTTGACTCGCAAAGAGATGGAATGTCTTGGGTAACATCGGCATCCATTGGAGGCAGCCCATCGGGAATGCTTTCGAAACGAAACGAAGGGAGGCCATTAAGAGCATCAGCTCCCCTGGATTTGAGCAAACGTTTGTGATTGAACTCTGTGTTGACGAAGGTGATATGGAAACCTCTTTGGTGAAGAAGTTTGGCTACCTTTAGCATTGGATTCACGTGGCCTTGAGCTGGGAAAGGAATGCAAACTGCATGAGGCTTATTCTTCAACTCTAAAGAACCCATTGAATTTCCTTACTATATTTCACCACGTACTAAAGAAGCAAAGGAAAAGAACTCAAAAGATGCAAATGCAGTAATTGAAGTCGTGAATTTGGGATGTTTTGATTGGAGAGATTAAGCATGTTAGCTTCCTTTTTATAGCCCCGTAAAGTGAAGAATAACAGTTTTGATTCGAGTTATATACGTAATTTTTGTCTTTTTAGAAAGTTTTCTACGTAATTTTATTAACAATTGAAAAGTCAAACAAATCATGCAATATCGTTAATTTGTTTTTTGCATAATAGATTTGAAAAGCGTATGGACGTGGGTCAAATTAAAGAAGTCAACTCAATTACATACGGCAAAAAATGTTTTTATGTGGTGGAGCAGATTAATTCTAACTAATATAATAGCCACCGTGGAGGCGGCAATAATGCAATAATGCAACTATGCAAGAACAATTTCATTTTGGACTCAGTATATATATTATATATAGTTTAATAATATTCTTCGCAATGAAGGACTTTTACCAAAAAAAAGAAAGAAAGAAAATGGCATAAGCAATGATCAATGCATCGGTTTCCAATTTACTATAATATTCAATTTGATAAGTGTTCATACCTTCTTTTTTCTTTTTTTTTTCTATTTCTGTTTCTTTCATTTTGTTAAAAGATAGGGGAAAATGGATAAAAATCCTCTCCCCCCATTTTTGGTGCTTACGGTGCTCCATCCACCAAATAATGACATGTGTCCTTTTTCAGTTTTTAATGTTATTTCTTGTTTGCCTAGTTAAATTAAATTTTATATTTTCATTCTAAAACCCTATTGGGAATATATTAAAATTTAGGACTAACCTTTATATATAATTATTTGTTGTTAATTTGGAGTTAAACCTGGTTTTAATTGAGATTTTTACTATTTGTTAAAACTCGAAAACAAACAAGGTTTAATACTAGGGACACGTGACATAATTTGGTGGATGAGACACAATGGGGCACAAAAATTGAGGGAGAGGATTTTAATTCGGGGAAAATATGCATATAATAAGAAAACAAAGACATTTACGAAACGAAACATAAAGTATTAGTGGATATTTCAGTAATGCTAATTAATAATCATCACTTACAGAAATGATTTAGAGGACCATATATATACGTCGACATATATTATATGTAGTATATATATTGTACTATATTTATATACCGGGCCAAGTAAATGATCTTACACTATAAGAAATTGACAGTGTTGTCATGATCAGGTTTGGAGCGGAATTTTTCTGTAGTAAAGTAGCCACGGAATTTGTCACGGGTTCCTGCTTCAAAATCCGTGGCTAAACCAAGCAACGGGCACTATCGTCGCAACAGCCAAGGGACATATTCTAACTGAAGCGGAGAATCAATACCGTTACAAAAATTGTGCGTGTTAAAATGTTAAACCGTGCTTGCTGTGCTTGCATATTCCTTTGTTTCTTTGTACCGTGCTTGCATGGTCTCTTCTTTGTCCTCTTGTGTATGTTGATGCCAAAAATATTACGATGATCGGCATCACCTAGATCGAGCTCCGAACAAGGCCTGCAAGAGAGTAAACCGTTAGAGAGAGGTCCCCCTGTGGTGTTTGAGGGGGGACCTCCTCCGACGGTCAAGTCAGTGAGGTCCACTTTCAGTGTTGTGAGTGTTTGTGTGGAGGGTGATAGAGTATGATAGAGCTTAGTAGAGCTTACGAGGTAGATTGTCATACCTTGGCTATTTATATATAGCTTAGAGGCATGGGCCTTGGTTGCTAGTGGGCTTTAGGGCCCAAAATGATATATGATCAACAATTGCCCCCCAGTCGTGAGAGCGATCATAAAGTGGTCGGTCGAACGACTTGCCTTTTTTCAGTATTCTGAGAGTCCGGAGACGTTCGTCATATTAGTTTATACTCAATTGCGGAGTCCAAATGTGGCATCCAAGGCGTCCCGAGAGATCCGAAGACGTTCGTCATGTGGGAGTACCGAATAAGAAGTCAAGGGTGTCAAATGATGAGGTGTAGTGCCCAAAGCGTGGCAAATGAATGCAAGCCGCTTGTTTCGTAACTTCTTGTCGATGGCGGGCCTGAAAAGGCGTTTTGAGGAGAGTCGTGGGGTGTGCTACCCTGTCGGTGGTGAGCCTGAAGAGGCGTGACGACCGCTTGCGTTTCATTCGGCACTTTCCCAAAGAGAACGAGTGGACTTCTTGGATGCACCTTGGTTGATGTGCTGAGTAGAGTTCAATCGAAGCGTCGATCGGTCTTATTGCCAACCAGGGGCCTTATTGCCGATAGTGAAAAATGGTGATCCACCTCTCTGCTCGACTGGGGGTTTCTTCAATGTTGATGATGCTCTTCGGTCTTACGGCCCGTCCTGGGGTCTTACGGCCGTTGGCGGATGCACGTCGGTCTTACGGCCCGTCAAGAGGTCTTACGGCCGAGGATGATCAAATGAGGCTCCCATGCATTGAATAAACCAATAAGTTATTAGTAAATGGGAGAAAGGTATGCATTAGGCATGTACTACTACCGAAAAATAATGAATCGAGTAAGCATGCTCAAATGAAGATCCTCGCGTTCATCGTTCCTGTGGCGAAGTCCAGGACGAACGTGTTCCGATGGTAATGTCCAGGGCGTTCGTGTTCATTTGGCAATGTCCAGGACGTTCATTGTTCATGTGCCAATGTCCAAGACGAAGCCGTTCATTTACCATGGTCCAAGACGCTCGTCGTTCTAGTACCAAGGTCCGGACGAACGTAACTAATGCCGACAGTTTAATTTATGCATATACATAATAGTAAATATGGTATTTTAATGTTGCATAATAATCGAGATAGAATTAGCCGAATCTGACCTCAAAATCGGAAAGAGGACGTTCGGAAACCTTAGGAACCGGTCTGAGTTTGTTGTGAACCGGATTTGACATGAACCGATTGGTCAAAGATTCTGGTTTGAACCGGTAAAAGTCAACGGTCTAGTTGACCAGTCAAAGTCAACTTGCTGACTGGACGCCACGTGTCACGATCTGAGCGGTCGGTTTGCTGATTGAATGCCACGTGGCGAGATCTGGTTGGCCGGACTTGATGATGTGGCTTGCTGACTAAGCATGCTGTCTGGGCTCGACTTATGACGTGGCGAGATTCTATTGGGCCACGTGGCATATCTGGTGGGTAGAGATATCCGGCGCGTGACGGCGCGTGGAGAAACATGGACAGCGCGTGGCGGCGCGTGTAGCCTCCTCCGGTGTCCGTTTGCCGTGAAATTTTATCGGGAGCTTCGTCTCGAGGCCCCCGGTCTGTTGGTATCGGCGGTGTCGTCAATAGATCGCCCGATTTTCGTAGATCTGAGCCGGAGTCTGCGGGAGGAGAGAGAAAGACGGCGGTGGCGCGTGGTGATCTTCACCGCGGCGGAACGGGATGAAATTTTAGCAGTAGCTTCGTTGAGGCGAGGGGATTTCAACGGTGAGGGAGGTGTCGGAGAAAGATGGCCGGATTTGCGTAGATCTGAGCCAACAGACGATGAAGAGGAGAAAGAGTCTGCGGCGGAGCGTGAGGGGCGTGTGGCTGATTCCGGCGTCGAATCGGAATGAAATTTTAACAGTAGACTCGTCTCGTCGAGAGGAATCCGATGGTGGTGGTGGTGGTTCACAGAGAGGATGGCCGGTTTTCGGCGAGATCTCAAACAGACGGTCGTCGGAGCTAAAAGTTAACCGGAAAGAGCAAAGCTTTTTGCTCGTTTCCCACAGACGGCGCCAAATGTTGATGGCAAAAATATTACGACGATCGGCATCACCTAGATCGAGCTCCGAATGAGGCCTGCAAGAGAGTAAACCGTTAGAGAGAGGTAACCCTGTGGTGTTTGAGGGGGGACCTCCTCCGACGGTCAAGTCAGTGAGGTCCACTTTCAGTGTTGTGAGTGTTTGTGTGGAGGGTGATAGAGTATGATAGAGCTTAGTAGAGCTTACGAGGTAGATGGTCATACCTTGGCTATTTATATATAGCTTAGAGGCATGGGCCTTGGTTGCTAGTGGGCTTTAGGGCCCAAAATGATATATGATCAACAGTGTATGTTTTCTTGTATTTATATCTTTTATACTTCATATAGTAACTTCTTCTTGTATAGAACGTTTTATCAAATATACACACAATATTCATCTTTCTCCACAACTCTTGTTTGCTCCATTCAATCTTGTTTTCATCTTGGTATCAAGAGCTTGTTAGTTTCCGGGTTTTGTGCTCTTCATACTTTGCTGGTTGTTGCTCCATCTTCAAAGATTATTACTTGCCGTTTTTGAATCTGCCATTTCCAGACCCGTATCGATCCGGTCATCTTCTTGCAGATCTCATCTCTTGGTTATATTCCTTGACATCCGAGCAGCTTCCAGTTCGAAAATCGCCTAGTTTGGTCGTCAGAATTGCCTCCACGCGCGGTAACAAGTTTCTCTCTCTTCAACCTGCTGTCGTCCTCGTTTCAGCCACATCTGGTGGTCGTTTTCAAAAACCGACATCGAATTTTTCTTCAGCGCGACGAGACGAGCTTGCTGTTGAAATTTCAGCCGCAACAGACCCCGCACGTGCTTCCCACGCGCCATCGGTACTTCTTCACGTGCTTCACGCGCCGTCAGGGTTTCTCCAACGCTTTCTACCACGTGGACCCGCAACCGATTGCCACGTGGCACCCTGTCAGTCCACGTCATCAATGCCCAGTCAACTTCCACGTCAACGACACGTCATCCACTCACTGTCCACCACGTGTCTCAACCTGCTGACTGTACATGCTGACTCAGCAACCCGTTGACTTCTTGGTTGAATTTCTCAGACCGTTGACCTCGGTCCAGACCGAGTCGGTTCAGTTACTTTAACAGCTCGGTTCGGCTCATTTCAGATCGGTTTTCAGTGCTTTCAGGCCGGTTCCTAAGGTTTTCGGTCCTGTTCCTTCCATTTTTTAGGTCAAATTTTTCTGATTAGGCTTCCTTTATTACCATCTCTTTTGATTATCTATTTCTCTTCATTGACGATGGATAAATCAGAGGTTTTCAAGCCTATTCAGACAGTTTTTGATGGCTCAAATTACATGCTATGGGCTGATGTTATGTCTAGCTTCCTTAAAGGAAGAAGATTATGGCATTATGTATTAGGAGAGAAGCCCAGGCCGGTGAAGAAGGATAATGATGATGAAGCTGAATTTTGTAAGAAGGATGCGGAATGAGTTTGTACTAACTACCATATTATGACATGGCTGCGCAACACTATCATTCCTCAAATTAAAAGTAGTCTTGGACGTGAATGCACTGCAAAGCAAGCTTGGGATTTTTTTGGTCGAAGGTATGCTCAGAAAGGCCGAGCACTTGGGTATAAACTGTTTTGTGATCTTGCTAAGCTAAGGCAACAACCCAGTCAGTCTGTGCATGACTTTCTATCTCAGTTGCAATCTATTTGGGATCAACAGTCCTTGAGGGAACCATCTTGGAGATGCACTCGTGATGCTGAAGACAATGTGCAACTCAAGGAAGAAATGCAGGTCTATCAGTTTTGTATTGCGCTCACTGATAAGTTTGAATCAGTTCGAGGCTCTTTATTGCATAGAGAGCCTCCACCTCGTCTTGAAAATGTTATCTCAGAGGTTTTAGCCGAGGAAAATAGACTTGCAATTATGAAATCCTAGCGGGATCACTCCTCTGATCATCTTGTGGCCGCAACGTCATCATCTTCTGGTCTTGGAGCTACTGGCTCTTCTTTTCTTTCTCACCATCCTTCAAAGAAAATTGTATGCAGGTATTGCAAGAAGCCTGGCCATGTGATTTCTGAGTGTCATAAGTTGAAGGCAAAACAGGCTACCAGTTCAAATCAGCCAATCTCAAAGAATGTGACTCATGGTTCTAAGCCTACCATTGCCGCTACTACTGATGTTTCGGCTATTGCTTCTTCTTCGCCATCTCTTACCATCTCTATGAATGACCTTGAGACTATTGTCAAATAGTTAGTCCACAAAACAGGTTCACCTCTTGTTCTTTCTACTCCCACAAGTAGTCAAAACTCTTGGTATTTTGACTCTGGTTGTTGCAATCACATGACCCCTCATGACAATATTTTTGTTACTAAAAACAATACTTGCCATGTTCCCATTGTTCGTACAGCTAACAACTCTGCTATACCTGTTGATAACATGGGTAATGTGTGTGACTCCAACTTGGACTTACCTAATGTTTTTCATGTTCCAAACTTAACCTTGAATCTTATATCTGTTGGTCAATTAACCGAATTGGATCTTGATGTTTTCTTTTCAAAACTTGGTTGTCGTGTGCAGGATCCTTAGACGGGAGAGATTCTTGGGACAGGCCGTAAAGTTTGACGCTTGTTTGAACTAGTTTCTTTGAAAATTCCTCAGACGAAACTTCAGAACCTTGTTGCTTCCGCTTCCTTTGAACTTTGGCATTCTCGTCTTGGTCATGCTTGCTCCTCTAGAGTAAAGCTTTTGGCTTCCAGTGGTAAATTAGGGTCTATTAAAGAAGAAAATGTTGATTGTACTTCTTGTAAACTTGCCAAACATCATGCACTTCCTTTTGATTTAAGTGCTAAAACTTGTTTAGCTCCTTTCGATTTAGTGCACACTGATGTCTTGGGACCCTCACCTTTTGAAACCATGGGATGCTCTAAGTATTTTGTTATTTTTGTGGATGATTACTCTCGCTATACGTGAATCTATCTTATGAAAAATCGATCTCAAATTCCTGAGATTGTTTCAAAATTTGTTGCCATGATTAAAACTCAATTCTCTTGTGCCATAAAGGTTCTTCGCATGGATAACGCCATGGAATATAGGGAAACTGATCTTGTTAAATGTTTATCTCAATAGGGGACTGTGATTCAGCGATCCTGCCCAGGAACTTCAGAGCAGAATAGTCGTGTAGAACGCAAGCATCGACATATCCTGGATACTACCCGTGCTTTGCTCATTGACTCCAAATGCCCTGAACGTTTCTAGGGAGAAGCTGCTCTCACAACCATTTACACCATCAATCGTGTTACAACACTCACAATAGGTAATATTTGTCCTTATGAACGGCTCTATGGAACCGCTCCTAATTATAAATTGTTGCGTGTCTTTGGTTGTGTTTGTTTTGTTCAACTTCAATCTCATGAACATAATACACTCGAGCCTAGAGCCTGTTTGTGTTGTTTTTTAGGTTATGGAATCGAACATAAAGGATATAGGTGTTGGGATCCCATCTCAAAACAGCTTCGTGTCTCTCGTCATGTAACCTTTTGGGAACATAAAATGTTTTCTTAACTATCTGATTTTCAAGTTCCCAACCCTGATGACTTGTATTTTACAGATCCCTCTGTTGAGTTGTTTCCCGAAAATTCTTTAGATTTGTCTCATTGCAGGGATATCTTAACTAGTTCATCCAGTGATCCTCTTACCACTTTGACCAACGAATCTCATCCATCTGAAGATCTGGCACACAGTTCTCCACAAACTTCAGAGTCAGAGTCATCTCCTTCTAGTCCTGCACCCTTAAGGTGTTCAACCAGAGTAAGAAACTCTTATCCTCGATATGCTGTGTTTCATTGTTATTCTGCTATTGTTTCTTTACATGAACCTTCTAACTTTCAAGAAGCAAAGTTAAACCATTTTTGGAAGCAAGCAATGACATAAGAAATACAGGCTTTAGAAACGAAACATACTTGGGATTTGGTTGATTTGCCTCCTGGTAAGTCTGTTGTTGACTGCAAATGGGTTTACAAGATTAAGACCAGATCTGATGGTTCTATTGAACTGCATAAGGCTCGACTTGTTGCAAGAGGTTTTACTCAGGAGTATGGTATTGGCTATGAAGAAACTTTTGCTCCAGTTGCTCGTATAACCTCTGTTCGTACCTTGTTAGCAGTATCTGCTGTTAAACATTGGGAGCTGTTTCAAATGGATGTCAAAAATGCCTTCCTTAATGGTGATCTTGATGAGGAGGTTTATATCCTCCTCCTGGTTATGAGCATCCACCTAATAAGGTATGTCATCTCCGACGGGCATTGTATGGTTTCAAACAGGCTCCTCGTGCTTGGTTTGCTAAGTTCAGCTCTATTGCTACTCAGTTTGGGTTTACATCCAGTTCTTATGATCATGCTCTTTTCATTCGACAGTCTCAACATGGTTCCATATTCTTATTGCTTTATGTTGATGATATGGTTATAACTGGAAATGATGTTCAAGGAATTGCTGAACTTAAGCATTATCTTAGCCAACATTTTGAGATGAAGGATCTTGGTTACTTGACATATTTTCTTGGCTTAGAGGTTACATCCAATGGCTCGGGTTACTTTCTCTCTCAAGCTAAGTATGCCATAGACTTGTTGTCTCGAGTCGGACTTACAGATGCAAAGGTCACTTCCACTCCACTTGAGGTGAATCAAAAGCTTTCTCCATTAGATGAAAAACCTTTAGAAAAACCTACTCTCTATCGTCAGCTAGTTGGGAGCCTTATCTATCTTACTGTGACTCGCCCTGATATAGCGCATGCAGTTCATGTTGTGAGCCAATTTATGGTTGCTCCTCGATCTACTCACTATGCAGCTGCTCTTCACATTCTTCGCTATGTCAAAGGTATCCTCTTTCATGGCCTCCACTACTCATCCCACTCATCTTTGGAATTGTGAGCATACTACGATGCTGATTGGGCTGGTGATCCAACTGACCGTCGCTCCATCACTGATTATTGCTTCTTTTTGGGCGACACACTCATCTCTTGGTGGAGTAAGAAGCAAACTACTGTTGCTCGATCTAGTATAGAGGCTGAGTATAGAGCACTTGCTGACACTACCTCTGAACTGGTGTGGTTGCGATGGCTTTCTTTTTTCTATGCTACTCCAATGTGTTGTGACAATCGAAGTGCTATTCAAATTGCTCATAATGATATTTTTCATGAGCGTCCGAAACACATTGAGATTGATTGTCACTTTGTTCGGCAACATCTACTTCAGGGCACATTAACATTGAAATCCGTCTCCTCCTCAGCGCAGCTTGCCAACCTTTTCACCAAATCACACCCACCTAGTCGCTTTCGTGACCTGACTTCCAAACTCAATATGGTTTCTGACACGCCATTTTGAGTTTGAGGGGGGGGGGTGTTAAAATGTTAAACCGTGCTTGCATATTCCTTTGTCTCTTTGTACCGTGCTTGCATGGTCTCTTCTTTGTCCTCTTGTGCATGGTTTCTTTTTTGTCCTTTGCATATATATATATATATATATTTTGTATACTTCATATAGTAACTTCTTCTTGTATAGAACGTTATATCAAATATACACACAATATTCATCTTTCTCCACAACTCTTGTTTGCTCCATTCAATCTTGTTTTCATTTGTGCGTAATTAGCCGATCGAGGGTTTTGCCACGACCTGTTTGCCAAAATTTTTGCCACGGGATTTTCACAATACCATGGTAAATTTCGTGACAAATTAATAGTGGAATTTCCGTGGCAAAGCCCGTTGCAGATTTATTTTATTTTTTTTAATAATTGTTTGAGCCAAAACGCAGCATTTTGGCTCAGGGTGTTATAAGTTGAGCAGCAGCAGGCAGAAGCCATTTTCCAGCAGCTCAACTTTCATTCTCTCTCAAAATCTTAAAGGTTTCAAACTCTTTTTTGCTTATATTGTTGTATTTAACAAGAGGAAGCATGATTTCTTGTTGTTCTCACTCCACAATCTCTATTTGGAGTAATAGACATGGTAAGTTTAGCTTATTTATATCATCCTTTTATAATATATATATATATATATATATATTTGCAAATTTTGTTTGTATGAAAGTATATATATTTGAGAGTGATTTAATAGTTGATGCATGTGTAGTGTGTTATACAATGCGAATTTGTGTTAGTTGCTTCATATGAGTATAAATTATCATGTGAAAATTGGTTTTGTGTTGGTGATATGAATAAGGGACTAAAATGCATAGATCTATAACTTAGGGGATGCAATTGAAAAATTGAAAAATGTAAGGATCAAATTGAAAAATGTAAGGACCAAATTGAAAAGATTATTTGCACATTTTAGATGAAAATTGGTTTTGTATGATCTTATATTGCAAGTCGAACATGTAGAGAAAAAGTTTTAATGAATCTATTGTTTGTTGCAGTTATAATGGAAAATAGGAGGTGGATGTATAATAGGAATTATCCTAGCCGTGGAGGCATTAGGCAAAAGTTTCTTGATGGAGTTGTGGAATTTGTTGAATTTGCTACATGTCAGCCTCAATATATGAGTGGGGATAAAATACGGTGTCCATGCTATAAATGTGAAAATAGATTATTCCTCGATTCAGATGATGTGTCGGAACATTTGTGTCGTAGATGGTTCATGGGGAAATATTGGAATTGGACGGCTCATGGTGAAGAGGCATGGCCCCTTCATGAGCGACAAGGATTCGTCGTTGACCCAGAATTAGCAGAGCCAGTTCCTGAGCAGATGGCTCATTGGGGTGATTACGATGAGGTGGGATTAACAGATGGTATATGATTTAGTTCGTCCAAACTTTGTTTCTCATTCTGAAGAAGAAGCAGGCCCCAGCAACATTGACGAACATGGTGTCCTGAGTAATGAAGGTGGGGGTTCTACAAATTTAGATCAAAGTTTCTTTGATATGATTGCAGCATCCGACCAGCCTTTGTGGATTGGATGTGACAAAGAAACCCGTTCCAGGGAAACCCAATTATCTGCTGTTTCAAGGCTTTTGACAATAAAGTCGGATTAAAATATGTCTGAGGCTACATACAATGGCATGTGTGATGCCATTAGGAATATGTTGCCGGTTGATAACACCTTGCCTATTGTCAAAATCGATGCTTGCCTAGGAGGATGCATGTTGTATTGGAAAGGTGATGCCGAGTTAACAGATTCCAAGTTTTGTGGTAAATCTAGATACAAAGAGGGTAGAGGTAGGCTGGACAATCCGAAGGAGAAAAGAATACCGCAATCAGTTCTTCGATACTTGCCACTTACTCCCAGATTGCAAAGGTTGTATGCCTCGAAAGCAACAATAGAGCATATGACTTGGCATCATACCCATGAGACAACTGAAGGATTGATGTCTTACTCGTCCGATGGTGAAGCTTGGAAGCATTTCGATAGGACTTATCCAGACTTTGCATCGGATCATTGTAACATCAGGCTTGGTCTGTGTGCAGATGGTTTTGCGCCCCATGGGTAATTCGGTAAGAATTATTCATGTTGGCCGGTCATAGTGACTCCTTATAATCTTCCACCAAGTATGTGCATGAAGAGTCCTTATATGTTTTTGTCTTTGATATGTCTCGGTCCAACGAATCCTATAAAGAACATAGATATTTATCTTCAGCCTTTAATTGAGGAGTTAAACCATTTGTGGGCTTATGGTGCTAACACTTTTGATTGTGTATCATTAAGTAGTTTCAACATGCGGGCTGCTTTGATGTGGACTATTAATGATTTTCCTGCTTATGGCATGTTGTCTGGTTGGAGCACTGCTGGTGTTTTGGGATGCCCGATATGCATGGAAGAATCAAAGGCCTTTGTCCTACCTTACAGTAGGAAGGCTAGTTACTTTGATTGCCATCGATGCTTTCTTGGTAAGAAAGCATCGTTATAGAAGGGATATGAATTCTTTCACCCAGGATCGTGTAGTGAAAAGTCCACCGCCACCAAGGTTGTTTGGCGAAGAAACTTATGATCGGGTTCAATTTTTTCCTACGGCCTATGAAGACCCTCTCAATAAGCCTGATGGTTACTATATTGATCATAAATAAATGAAAAAAAAGCATATTTTGGGACCTACCATATTGGAAAACTAACTTGATTCGACATAATCTCGATGTCATGCACATAGAAAAGAATGTGTTTGATCATGTGCTTGGAACAGTTATGGATGTGGCAGGGAAGAGTATGGACACTGTTAATGCAAGAAAGGATCTCGAAGTTCTTTGTTATCGAGATGATATTGCGTTTGAGGATGACATTGTTGGTCGAAAACCAAAGGCGATTTACACTTTGACCAAGGAACAAAAGCGACTGATATGTGACTGGTTGTCTGTCTTGAAGTTTCCTGATGGTTACGCATCAAATATGCATAGATGTGTGGATATGAAAGAGTTTAAGATGACTGGTATGAAGAGCCATGACTGCCATGTCTTTATGCAGAGGTTAATTCCTATTGCATTTAGGGAGATGTTGCCGGCTGAAGTTTGGGGTCCTTTGACTGAGTTGAGCCTTTTATTTCGAATCATTTGCTCGTCAACGTTGGACATTAATAAATTGTTGGACTTGGAGGACCAATCAGCCATTATCTTATACAACTTGGAGAAAATATTTCCTCCAGCTTTCTTCAATTCCATGGAGCATCTCGTTGTTCACTTGCCTTACGAAGCAATTGTTGGTGGTCCTGTTCAATTTAGATGGGTGTATCCTTTTGAGCGGTGTGTTCCTTATCTATGATTAAATGTTTATGTATTATATATCGTTCACTATTTTATTGATGAATAATTAAACTATTTCCTGTATTAGGTTCCTAAAGCAACTGAAGAAAAAAATAAAAAACAAATCAGCTTTTGAAGGTTCAATTTGCGAAGCTTACATTGCTTATGAAATCAATACTATTTCTCAGCATTATTTTGAACTAGATGTACGTTGCACAAGTAGGAAACCTCGAAGGAATGATGAAGTCGTCAATGATCCTAGTAAGTCTCCTTTCTCTATTTTCAATTACCTAGGGAGATTTCACGGTCGTACACGTTTTCGTTTGCTAAATGATGAGGAAAGAAAAGTTGCTCACACTTATGTTTTGCGAAATTGTCCGGAAGTTGATCCTTACCTTGAGTAAGTTTTAGTGTTTGATATTTTATATCAGTGATTATTATGGTATGGGGTTAGACATGTTATGGATTCTTCTATTTTTATACCGAATGGTCTACTTACAGGATGTTCGTGGATTACCTCAAACATGAAGGTCATACTTCCGATGAAATTGACCAAGGAATCGAAATGTTTTTCGCCGATTGGTTCAAACTCTATCTAAGTTATTGTATTACTTATATAATTAATAAAGGTTTCGTGAACATTATTTTCTCAACCATAATGCAATATGAGTTTTGATCAAATGTTCAAACCAGGGAAAATGCAGTAACTGATCTACTATGGCACACGGTTGCTTAGGGTCCATCTAATAAAGCAACTTCATGGCCCGCATACTTGGTCAACAGTTACCATTTTCATACCTTTGTACATGGCCAAGGGAGGTGATCGATCGTTGAACAAACCACAAGATAATCCCCACAAACCTTTAACTATTAGCTAGGGCAAGTAGGGGTCGAATCCCACAGGGAAGGTGGAAACAAATTAAAGCCAAATTACACAGAAAATCTTACCAAAGGGGATTTTTATAGATTTTCAAAATAACAAAATCAAACTTAGAAAACAATTAAATAAAACTAAACTAAAGATTTGGAAACTAAATTGAGAAAAAACAATTAATTGAAAACATACTTCTTTTCCTCTAGGTAATTATTTTGATCAAATAAATCATGGATCATAGACACAAAGCATGAATTTGACTTGAATTGCAATCAATTAAGAATCATAAATTACCCCAAATCGATATATAGTCTAAGACGTAGACATCAATTTTCATTGGAATAAAGTAATCCTCTTAACATCTTAAACAACTCCACTTGAATAATTTGTATAGGAACAGACGTAATGCTAATTCCAACATGCTAATAAGATTAATCCGCATCTCGCTAAAACTAACCTCTATTATTCTGATCTGGGTTCCAGCCCTTCCTAGAATAAGCATTAAGATTATTTTTTTCCACATGCATGATAAATGAATACCAAACTCATCTACATCTATTTCCAATTCGGCTTATAGATTTCAATAAGATTTGATAATCCCATTAAACCTAGAATTCCTAGAATTACAACTGTCACTTAGACCAACATTAGCTTAATTCAAGCCAACTTGAATCTAACAATAGCATTCATACTTATCAAGATAAAGTGGCCATCCAAATCTATCAAAACATGAACACATAAGATGAAGTACAGGGATAAGAAACATATTCAAACAGAAAAATCAAATTATTAAGAACAAAAGTCTTACCATAGATTTATTGATCAAAAATACCTAGGAAAAAGAAGTATAAAGGTTTAACCTCTCATGGATTGGAACTCCAATCCATGAGAGATTGAAAACTTAAAAACAGAAGAGGAAAAGAGGAGGAGGCGGCTGCCTCCTCTCCAAACCGCAAAACTTAGAAAATAAGAAGAGAAAAGTTGTAGAGAAGTTGTTCTAGGGTTTTAGGATAAGACAGTATATATAGGGGCTGCCTAGGGTTTAATTTAGAGTTCTAGATGACTTAAACTAACCCTAGGGACGTTCTGGGCTCTTCTCCATGTCTTCAAGCTGACCCAAATAGGTTATATGGGCTCAATTGATAAAAAAACGCAAGTCAGATCCAAGACAGATTTTGTCCGCAGACTTCAGGGGCATTTTCGTCCATGAAAACGTCAGATCTGGGCTTCAACAAAAACATGAAAGTTGTAGCTCTTGGAGTTAGCTTTCCAACGCATATTCATACGCCTCATTTGGAGCTCTGGATCAAAAGTTATGGTTATTTTCCCGAACTGTCGCCAAATCTGGAAAGTATTGAAGTAGCTTCAAGAGGAAGTGACATGGGAGTGTCGACGCTGGCTGCTGGGCGCGCGCGGGACAAGGACCCCGACTCCACCTGGGCGCCCACATGGTTGCCTTGAGCACCCATGTGGTTTGCTTGAGAACCCAGGTGGGCAGTGTCACGACTCCAGCTGGGTGCCCACATGGTTTGTCTTAAGACCCATGTGTTTCGCCTGATCACCCAGATGGGCTGTGTCATAGCTCATCACCTTGACATGTCTTCTTGCCTTGAACTTGTCTTCGCTCCTTTGCCTTGAAAACACCAAGTAATCAACTTTATGACTTTGATAAGCATAAAATTGACTCTTAAAGCTCTTCAATCACGAACATGATAGCTCCAATCTTCATCCAAAACATCCATGGAAAATACTTGTGCCATAAATCATCCAAAAAGGTCCCAAAAAGGTACAAAATTGATGATTTTGTACTTTTCTTCTTGTCAACACCTATGAACACAAATATAACCAATATAAGGCATAATCAAGCATAAAATACCCAAAAAGCATATGAAAAAGCTAATAAAAAGGTGTATGATTTTGGTCTGATCAGGAGGGCAACAATTACTAGTGGAATTTGTGTTCGTGGCTCAGATTCAAATTTTCCATCACATGATTTTTACGGTATTTTGAAAAATATTTTGCAGATTGAATATTTGGGCTCCACCTTCTCAATGAACGTTGTTCTATTTGAAGGTGACTGGTTTGATCCCATAAATGGAATGAAAGTTCACCCCATGTACAAGTTGGTGGATGTTAATCGCAAAAAATTCTATAGGAAATACGACCCATTCATATTAGCTCAACAAGCCATTCAAGTCTACTACTGTCATTATCCTAGCATGAAGAAAGACAAGTAGATTGGATGGCAGTTTGTGAGACAAAGTCTCGGAGAATGATTGATTCGGCTTCTTAAGAAGAATCAGATCAGGATGCCACTGCCTACCAAGTTGATGATATTCAACATGCCCCATCAGTTAGTATTTCAGAGCAAATTCCATCTTTGTTTGATCAGTTGCAAGGAATTACTCTAGAAGTTGATTTGGCTATATTACCACAAAGTGTTCCATCAGAATTACAGTCGGATGAAGAAGAATTTAAATCTGAGGAAACATCAGATGATGAAGATGATGTAGACCCCTCTAATGGTTACTAATCTTTGTTGGTTTCAAATGTTTTATGGAATATTAAAATTGTTTAAGAAAATATTATAATTTAGTATTTTATGAATTAAACAATTTTAATTTTCAACAGGTTTTGTAGCGGGTTTTCTAAAATCCTGTGGCAAGTCACGTGGAAAAGGTTGTAAATTCAAATAAAATTAGATCCTATATTTGCCACGATTTTTGAAACGGTTTCCCTAAAACCGTGGTAAAAATCGTGGGTATTAGTAACCTAAAACCCTACACTAAACGGCAAATTGAAAAATCCATTTTAAAAACCGTTGGTATACTTGATTCCGTCGCAATTCCTGTCCTTAAAACAAAGTTTTCATACCTTATACAAATCCCAATATGAGTTGACGGAATTGGTTAATAATCACATAATTGCATGTATATCATCTCAAAAGTCTCTATTGTCCCGCAAAAGCGTGTAATTGCTAATTACTTAAAACATTTTAATTGAATCTTTACACATTGTCTTGATATTCAAATGTGTTAGTAGTGTGTTCTTATATAGTATTACATATACATTTTGCTAATTATAGCATGTGCACAATTTTGATTTTTTTTACTCCTCAATCTATTTTACATGAAATAAACACACTAGAATACCATAAGAACCTTTAATTTTATGAAAAATCTTGTATGCATCTTTTTTTAGGGTGATTTTATAGAGAACCTTTAATTTTGGTTAGGTGATTTAGCCACGGGATTTGACATGGATTTAGAGTTTGCCACGGTCTTTACCAAGGATTTTTCATATTCCGCTTCAACTCTTGTGGCTACTACGTGCTAAATAGGTTGGCTATTTTGCGATAATTTTTTCTTTTTAATTTACAGTTGGCGACGGGCCTTGCCACGGTTTTAGAGTTTTCAACGGGCTTTGCCACGGATTTGCAGTTTTCAATGGGCTTTGCCATAATTTTATTTTAGTTAGAGTTTGCAACGGGGTTTACCACGGTTTTATATTCTCCGCTACAATTTCCGTGGCTAGGCCCAAATAATTGGCGGGCCAAAATAGCACGAGACTACAGGGTAGGCGGGACTTCAAGATTTTTAGAAATTAAAATCTCTTAAAAGTTAAAACCTATGTTAAAATAAAATCTCCTAAAACCTAAGTCTAATCCATTTCAATCCCTGAAACCCCTCTTTTCACTCATCGCTCACCACTCACTGCTCACCGGATGGCGACTCTAGTTGTCCCTGTCCACCACCGCCCAAAGCCCGAGCTTCCCGACGCCAAGAAGAATCAGACCGTTGAAAGCCCCAACTGGCTTTCGTACTCGAACCCTAAAAGCGTTCAAACCCCTGCACTTTCTGGTTTTTTCTTCTGGGATGCTTCTACCCCAAACCTGGTAAATTTTCTTTCACTATCTCTTTAAATATTTGCAATATTTTGTTTTTTTGAATTCGTTTGATTCTGATTTTTAGAAAAAAATTAAGTAAATTTTCGTTTTTTCAAGACTGGTAAATTCGTCTGTTCATTAGTAAATTTTCAAATAATTATTGCGTTATTTAACCCTTTTTTTGTTGGGAATTTCTTTTCTTATATTAATAACAGCATGATGAAGGATTTTTATTTATTTTTTTATGAAGTAAAAGACATAGTACTGAATTTCTTTTAACCCTTTGTTGTTGGGAATTTCTTTTTTCAGCTTTTCAATTTTTCATTCAGTTGCCTAAAGTACATAATACTATGATTCTTCTACTAAAAAAATCTCTTACATGACATGTTTGAATGTTCATGATTATGTCGTTTCAATCTATTTTTATGTTTTTGTTTTGGAATTCAACATCTTTCTTTCTTCTTTTCGTTCCTTCCACTTCCTTCTTTCATTTTTTGAAGTTATATAATGCCTAGCAGCAAAGCAAAGCTTGTGTATGTATATATGTAGATGAGAGGAAAATACTAAAGAGTTTTGCACTTATATGCTATCTTTTTCTTATAGCAATTCAATTTTGCAGCATAGTCAAATTATGCTTGTATACATATTTTGGATGTGAGATTATGAGATTTTTATTGCTTTGTCTGGGTGTTTTCAACTCTAATTGTTGTTAAATCTCAATTTCAAAGTGAAAGTATAAGCTTTATTGACTTACCTGTATATAGTGTCCATCAATGAAAGGTGGAGATTCTCTGTAGGGTGTAAATTTATGCATGAGTTTGGAACTATGTTTTTAATAGTCCTTTGCTTTAGTTTTAGAAGAACTTAGCTAGGGTTACTTGGAACTCTGTTGTTTGGATTGGTGTCCTCGTGAGTAAATCATCAGTCTTTTTAATGCATGCTTTTTGCAGACCTAAAATGCTAACAAATTAATATAGAATGATTAGATTCTGCTAATGCAAATCCAGAAGGTAAATTATTGATAAATGATATATGTCATGGTTAATTTTATATGATCATTTTCTCACTCTTCTTTCTATTTCTAATACGAAAATATATGTTACTTGCTTGGAACAGAACACTATATGGGATCTAATTCAAGACATTGAAAATTTTTTATAACCCCTGGAAATTCCAGAATGGCAAAACTCTATTAATGTCATGTTTTAGTTAACAATTCTTGGTTGAGTTAACTAAGTTACTTAACAAATTATCTGATTATTTAAGCTGCTTACTTTCTGAATTTGCAGGTGTTACTTTCTTTGAATCTCCAAGCCAGATTTGTGCTCTTATAGAGTGACTGAACTATATATAAGGTTATTCTTCTTTGTCTCTCATAATCTTTCTATATTATTATTATTTATTTTAAAAGTTTTTGTTAGAAATTGATTACAAGCCTCTCATGATATTATAAAACTAATGCATCTGTATACTGCTTTGATTGTGTAACTATTTTAATTGAAAGAGAACACAATTTAAGTTCCCATGATTTACATTCTGTTATTAAAAATTGAAAGAGAGCATAATTTAAGTTCCCATGATTTATTCTAATTACTAACTTGAATTCATTTTTGTTTCATAGATGGCAAAGAGCAAACAAGGCGATGGGAGCAAAACATGCCCTAAAAAAGATAAGGAAAAGGGAAAACGTAAAGTTAACCCACAACCACCACCTCCATCAGCCCCGAAGAAGAAGCTCCGTATGCCTCCAGCAATGAATGGTGCGGTCACAACTAGAGGCACTGCCAGTGGTAGTTCATCTCAGTAGCAGCCTGAACCCCGATCTCACAAAGTTTTTCGACTTCAACCACCGCCTAGGCGAACAGAGACATCTTCTTCAGAAGACAATGTTAACTCGTCATCTTCACAATTACCAGCAACAAATGGTGTGGTCACAACCAGAGACATTGCCACTAACAGTGGTAGTACATCTCAGGAGCAGCCTGAACCCCCATCTCAATCAACTTTTCGACTTCAACCACCACCTAGGCAAACGAACCCATTTCCTCTAGCTAATGTACACCCTCCTCCAGAAGACAATGACGAGGAGGAGGTACAAGAGGAGGATGAGATGGATGAAGAGGGAGTTGATCGTGATGGGTTAGATCATGACTTAGAGGCTGAAGAAGACGCGCCAGACGTCCAGCATGACCAACAACAACAGCCGGTGAAACTTCCGCCATACCCCAGCCTCCCCTTAAGCTTAGCGATAATATGCTATATGGGTATGTACTTTAGAAATTCCCTATTTCTCATTATGTGTTGAATATATGTATTAATTGTAAACTACTATTAAATAAATGTTTGGTTCTCTTGTAGTTATGATTTCCATTTTCGGAGCTTCATTTGTATTATTATTTCAGATTTTGAGAAAATGACATTTTTTCTATGAAGGTCTATTATACATGGCCAAAATCAAGAGAAAAAAAAAGTGAGGGGTGTTTTCGGCAGGCTGGCCAGTGACCACATCCGTAGGCAGTTCCGTATCGCCAGGGAGACCCTACACATCCCAAATCCTGGATGGATCCTAGATGCAGCATGGGATATAATACGAGCTTATTGGCGATCTCCATAGTTCAGGGCCCTACAGGAGAAGAACAAAAAGAATCGCAATGCTAATGGATTCGCGAGTACATCTGGTTGTCGCGGTGGCCGTGTCAGCACTTATACTCATCGTCAAAGATTGGTTAGAAAAAAACTTGAAATTCAAGTTGATTTCACTTCAATTATTTATGTATTCATACTATGAAATATGACTTTGTATTACTTATATGCAGGTTATCGAAAAGCGTCGAAAGCCAACAATGGTAGAGATTTACGAACGAATGCATGGGAGAAAAGATGGGACGTACCCTCCGGGTCGAACAACCATCACTATGGTGAGCCTAGTTTAATACCTTAGATTATCTTGTTTGGTGGATTTGATAGATGTAAGATACTAGTATATAACATATTCTTGTTTGGTGGATTTGATGTAATGGTTGTTAATGTTTTTGATATATATCATATATGAACTTATTTTCTTCTAAATGTCTTTCATATTTCCTTGAATCTTTGGGTGATTTGGTTCTTTTGGCTATCTTTTTTTTTTGGCTTCGTCCTTTGTTTCTTGAGTTTGGTTTTGTTGATTTTGAGTGAAATGTTTTTGTTTAGTGTTATATATTTGAACTTATGTTATGTCTTTGAGTGAAATACTTTTTATGGGCAGTAGTTGTTTATTGTTGTTATATTTGAACATTTTTTTTGGCTTGGTGGTGCTCTTTTTTTACAGCAAAAATTTCAAGCCGTTCTCGAAAGAGCTAAAACCGCTACCCATGGTGATCAAGAAGCCTTACGAGCTACTGATGAAGATGTTATATTCGATGAGGTTGCTGGATAAGGGTCGTCGCTTAGGCTTGGGGAACATTGCACATGCGGTGCGTTGTGGCGTAGTCAACCCCTGTTCATCTTTGACACAGGAGAACCAACAGTTGCAGGAGACTATTAGATTGCTTAGTTAGGACAATGAGGCGACCAAGGCTAAGCAAATACAATCTGATCAGAAACTTGACAAGTTGCAGGAATATCTGCAAACAATGTGTGCTGCACTTGCCCAACAGAACATACACTTTCAGCCGCCTCAGATACTCGAGTAGGTGTTTGAGTCCTCTGGTACGACACATCAGCAACCCCAACAGCCCAACCCAGTCGAGAATTCTCCTGACAAAAACGACAATAATCAGGATGAAGATTTAGAGGCACATGATCAGGAGAAGAATATAGGTTAGGATTGTAGTAATCTGCTTATTTTAGCTGACTCTGTAGGAGTCATTTATCCTTGAATGATGAACTCCTTAAATGCGGCTTCCATGGCTGATTTTGCTCCTTTTGAGCCTCATACTGATGTTATACTTTTGTTGACAGGGAGGCTAACGCCCCCAGCCCTTTTGTTTATGGTGATTGTATTATAAAAAATATTATAAATGCACAAAATATTTGTATATTTTAGTTATAATATTGGAGGTTAATTATTATTACTATATTTTCTTATAAATTAAATGTTCATGTTAAACATTTTAAGAAAAATCTCTTTGAAAATTTTGGCATGACTTTTGCCACAAAATTTTCTGGATTTATTGAATTATGTTATTGTGCCTAATCCCGTAGCACAGTTTGCCACAACCTTTGCAACGTAGTATGATTAATTTATTTTCCTTTTTTTTTTCAATCAGGTCGTTGTGTTAAACCCGTGGCAATTTTGGCACGTCCTTTGCCACGAAAATATGCTTAAACTTTTAATCCTGAAGTTGTGACTAAAACCGTGGCAAATTTCCCATGGGTTTTGGCACGATTATCTTTGAAAAATGTCGTTGCAAATTCCATGTCAAATTTTCTGAAAGGCGTGTTTCAGCATCAATATACCCTCGGGGTTTGGAACGGGCCACGGCCCGTGGCTAACGATTTTCCACAGATCTATTAGTTTTCCCACGAAAATATTTTGCCACAGCTAGTTAAGCGACACCCCATTAACCGTGGCAAACCCCGTGGCAATCTAGTTTGCCACGGGAAAATCCATTGCAACAATCGATTATGGAATTTCATTTTCTTGTAGTGTTATGGACTCAATCACGTGAAAATTTTCATAAAATTAAGATGTGGCAAACTTTAATGATAAATTTATGTAGTTTAATCCCAAATTAAAAAAATCAAGTCTCTAAGTATGTTTTAAATTTTATGACATTACAATGAGCACAAACTGATGGCCTAGTGGCAGTGGCAGAACCAAAGGGGGGCAGCAGGGGTCATGGCCCCCCCTCCACCTAATGAAAGTCTTGCTTAAGGTGTATTTTTACAATTAAAAAAATTGGTAAAATCTTATTCCCCCCCACCCCCCCCCCCAAATTTCTATCTTCTAATTTGACCCCTTATATATTTAATTTTTCCCCATAATTTTATATTTATATTTTAACCCATTGTTAAAACTTATATGTTAATTAGCTCCCTTTTTATATATAAATTATTCAAGTTTTCTTTAATTTCTTTCAATCTATTAGATGATTAATTTTTTTATTTATTGTATTTGTACTTATTACTTTATTTATAGTATTATTATTCATTAAGTTGGTGACGATTTAACTCGTGACATTAATTTCTTTGTTTACATTGTTATATATTATCTTTAGCTTAACATAAATTTATAGAAGATAACCAGATGTTTGACGGATTAAAATTTAATGTATATATATACACCGGTTGGCCCCCCAAAGAAATTTTTTTGGTTCCACCCCTGAAGGATACAAATCAACCCTTAACCCCCACATGTATAGTCTACTAAACTCCCTGACGGTGTATTGTATAATTTTCTTTACTTCAAACCAGTGAAAATTTGTTACAAAAGTAATAAATTATAAACTCAGTCATGTTCATGGCAAAAAAGAAAAAAAACTTTGATGTATTCGGTTTTCATGATCTGTTTTTTTTTTTAAACGTTTTTCATGATCTTCATTCTTCATAGACTTTTTTTTTTGCCACATAGACTTCAATAATGGATTTTGCAAACAAATTATTAAAAGAAATTTAATTA
>AWUE01014802.1:0-66053 GCA_001974825.2 Corchorus olitorius | reverse complement strand
CTGGTTCCGCCCTTGCCTAGTGGCCATGTTGATGCTCACCCTGACTTTTGGCAGGGGTTCGAACCCCTCCCCCTGTGTTGTCCCTAGCCTTAACCTTGTAAATGTTACCACTCAACCATAAGTGCAAAAAAAAAAAAAATTATGACATTACAAAGTTTAATCCCATATATAAATGTTCCTTATAATTGCAACATGCGATTAAATATATAGATGTTCCTTATAATTGTAACATGTGATTAAGTTCATTTCAATTTGTCAATATATAATTGAAAACAAAGAGCATTAATATTACTAATGTTCTACTTTTCAAAAGATTCAATTGCACTGGTTCGAACCTCTCCCCCCTGTGTTTTCCCTAGCCTTATCCTTGTAAATGTTTCCACTCAACAATAAGTAAAAAAAAATTATGACATTACAAAGTTTAATCCCATATATAGATGTTCCTTATAATTGCAACATGTGATTAAGTTCATTTTAATTTGTCAATATATAATTGAAAAGAAAGAGCATTAATATTACTAATGTTCTACTTTTCAAAAGATTCAATTAGATGCACTACTTTCAGAAATTGATGAATGTGAAAGTTCTCTCATACGGGATGACAACGTAAATTGACATGTCTCCCGGGCCTCCATTTTAAACTAAGTCTTGGTAAGAGACATTAAGGTGACCTATATATATTTGTTAGATACCAATTTGAATGCAAAAACTTAATCATTTGGTTTATTGGGTATTTCAGGTAATTATACCATTTTTACAACGCATCCCCTTATCTGAAATGGATGCTCTTTGGAGGAGGGTTATTTTTGATATATATAACCCGCCTCAGGATGTTTTGTGGCCTAAAACCTAAAACACTAGGGTTAATTATGAGTTTTCTAACATCATAAATTCTAGTTTATTTTTTTACATGTGATGGTTCAAAGATTTCCTTATGGAGTGACGAACAGATTAAAGGCATTATTCTCAAAAGGTCATACACAAGAATTTTTGCCTTAGCTACTAATAGAAATGGTGTCATTAAAGATTTTGGTAGTTGAAATGAGGGAATGTAAACATGGAGTATTCAGCTTCGCAAGACACTTTTTGACTGGGAAATCAACTTTTGGGATAACTTCATCGATGTTCTCAATTTTGTTGTTCTTTCTTCTGTTGCTAGTGATAAGGCTGTTTGGACACACACTTCAAATGGTATATACACTCCTAGATCTTTTCGGTAGGCAATTGACAATCAATGTTACCTGCTCCATCTCACAGAAAGCTTCATTTGGCCAGGCGTAGCACCCCCTATAAAGTCGAGATATTCTGTTGGAAAGTGCTCATTGGAAAAATCTCGGTTATTGATCTTCTACACCAAAAAGGTTGTTTGAATCATGTTGAAAATAATGGTGTGTTTTGTGGTCAGCCTGAAACTATTTCCCATTTCTTTTGTCACTGCTCTTTTGCATGGAACATTTGGTGTAGGTGCGCTGGTTAGTGGAGGATCTCATGGACCATTCTTGATTCGGTTTCCGCTTTTTTTCTCACATGGAAGTCTTTGTTGACAGAGGCTGGTAGGAAAGTCATTTGAAACACTTCTATTCAATCATGTGGTGTCTATTTGGATTGCGCATAATGATTTGATTTTTGAGAACTAATCGACGACTATTGATCAAGTTTGTGATCTTATAAGAATCAGATTTGGTTGGTGGCTTAAAGTTAAGTATCCTATGGCAGACTTAGCTATTATAAACTTTCTCTATAATATTCATGATCTTTCTCTTTACTCTACCACAAATCGCAGGATCAAGAATGTTTCTTGGTTGTTGCCTCCTTCCAACTCATTGAAGATTAATGTTGATGGGTCCTCACTCGATAAACTATATAGGCTCGGCTAGCAGTGGCAGAGCTAGGAATTTACTTCAGTGGGATCAATATATAACATTAACTATATGTAAAAGGTCATAATATAAAAATTACAATACATGATATTATCTTAATATATGATCAAAAATTAATATCTAACATAAAATTGAAGCATTGCATGATTGCTTCTTGTCTAAACCATTAAATACATCTCTTTCAATATATGTAATCAAACAATCATTCATCAAACTATCTCCTATTCGATTCCCCAACCTATTCTTCACTATCTTCATTGCCGAAAAGGATCTTTCCACACTTGTCATTGCAACGAGAAAAATTTAAAGCCAACTTCACTAGAAAAAAACTAGTGGATAAACAACATCTTTCTTTGTCTCAACCAACTTTTCAGCAAGTTAACCAACCTCTTTGATATTGAAAAATTCACGATTAGAGTCCATGTCAATGATATAAGTTTCAAGTTGATTGTCAAGTGCATGAGATCCACCGTTGAGAAGTCACGAGAATAAAAAATTGAGCAAGCCGAATCAATTTGTTCTTGTTAAAAGCTGAAAATGAGTCACTTGGATTCAAGCATGTTGCGCACAAAAGTAACTCTGTATTAATCTTAGTGAATCTGCTGTTGAGCTCTTGAAGTTTCCTGTCTATAACAACAAAAAACAATTCAACTGGATAATGGTGCATGTTGGAGACATTAGCGGTTTTACGCCTTGACCTTCTCATAACTACATACATATCATCCATCTGAGGAACATGAATACTTTCTTTTCCACAAAATGAGGTGACTTCAACTAGTAAAGCATCACATCAATCATCTCTCATCATTTGCAACCAATGCTTGGATATTTTGCCAAATCCATAGCCTTAATTATGTCTTGATCATTTCTTTGCAAAGCCTTGGACATCTCATTTGTAATTCCCAATACACTTCTCATCAAATGTATGTCGAAGATGAAATCAAAAGATTGAATTAATTGCAACAAGGCTTGAGCTTCTGTCCTTTGCTCCGAATTCAAACCATCACCAACAACATTTTCAAGTACTTCAATAATAGAAGAGAACAAGATAATTATGTTTAGTAATGTACCATAATGTGAACCCCATCTTGTATTACCGGCATGTTTAAGACCAACTTCTTGGTTTAAGCCTCTTCCACTTGCAAGTTCACCTTTCTTGAATGCCTCCACAACTTTAGCAGCTTGACTTTCTCTAAGAATATCATGACGCTTACAGGAAGCTTCAACAACATAGTAAGCAATTATCATTGTAAAATAGTGAAGCAACAAAACCTTCATTCTTTGCAACCGCTACAAGAGTTAATTGGAGTTGATGAGCAAAACAACGAATATAGAAAGCAAATTCATTTTCTTTCAAAATCAAACTTTTAAACCCTTAAATTCACCATGCATATTGCTAGCTCCATCATAGCCTTGTGCTCGTAATTGAGATAAACTCAATCCATACTGGGAAACAATGACTCAATTGCTTTTTTAAGTGATAAAACAATTGTGTCAGAGACATGCACAATACCAAGAAAATGTTTAGCAATACAACCTCTTCTATCCATGTAACGCAAGGCAAGAGCCATTTGTTCCTTATTCGAAACATCACGAGATTTATCAACTAAAATAGCAAATAAATCATCTCCCAACTCATCAATGGTAGCTTTTATTGTCTCACTTGCTGTAGCATTTATAATGTCATTTTGAATATCTTGAGCTGTCAACTTGAGATTATTAGGAGCATTATTTAAAACAACACTATTAATACCTTCATTATGCTTAGTAAGAAAATGCGAGATTCAGGAAAGTTCCCTTGGTTGGTTGATTCCTCTGATTCATAATGGCCTCGGAATGGTAGCCCTTGCCGTAAAAGAAATCGAAGACAATCTAGTGAAGCAGTCAACCTTGTGCGATACTCATTTCAAGCTTGATTTGATTGCTTAACAAAAAAAGACTGAATGTGTTGGTTTTGATTCATCAAGTCTTCACATTTCTTATAAACTTGATTGTGTGCACTATTTGGACCATTCACATGAGTTTTCAATCTATCTTTCTTATTCCAATTTGTAAAACCTTCAAGAACAAAATGAGTCTCCACCTCATTGTTTTCCACTATGATCCGACCTAAAATAATAACAATATAGACAATAGGCAGCATCCTTTGATATGCTATATTCTAACAAATCACGATATTTTTCAAACCAACTAGGACTGAACCGTTGTAACACATTTCCATTACTTGTTTGAGGAAAATTGTGATTACTTGGTTGACAAGGGCCTTTTTACAAGTAATGCCTTCGCACCTTATCTCGGTCAATAGGATGATAATCTGAAATTCTAGTACGAAGAGTTGGATCGGGCGATAAATCTTCTAAATTAATTTCTATATATGAGCTTGCTTTGAACGTGCTTGAGTATTTTCTTGATGACTATTTTCTTGACTTTTATTTGATTGCTCACACGACGTTTTTTTCTTGAAATATCTTTCCATTATCTAGATTAAAATAAAGCAAACATTTTTCTTAAAAAGTTTGAATCAATATGAAATTAGATTAAAATTCCTACTAAAAATAATCAATTCATCTAAAATAAACATTTAACCACATTTGACATATTAGCCATTATAAATAATATAAATCTAACACAAACAAAATTATAAGCATGCCACTATTAATAATAAAATAAATCTAACATTAATACATCATAATTATCATTCAAGAAACTTATCAATTTTAAAGAAAATTTTCTGAATAATTCCTTTTTTCAAGTTTGATTGTTTGAATGCCCCCTTTATTGTAGAAGACCACACAAAAAGAACTCACAATTTAAATCAAATAAATTATTAAACATAATGTTTTGACCTTGTATTTTTAACTCTCTATTTTTCCTTAGAAAATGAAATGTTGATCTCTCACCACGGATTGTCTTTTTCCCTCTGTTGAATCTATTCTTCTTCTCTGTTTTTTTGTATCCCTCTGTTGAAGCCCAAAAGGTGGTCCTCATTTCTAATTCTATTAGTCTCGTATAATTTTTGCAAAAGACAAGGTTTATTTGAGCTTTTTGCATTGTTTTTGAAACCAGACCTGATCTGCTAGTTGAACCGGGTACCGGAGGCCTATTCGGTCCGGAGAGCATAGCACTTTTCGGTCAGTGAACGACCGACATTGACCGCTTCAACTGGAACACCGGACCGATTTTAATCGGTTTTAGACATGTTGATTAAATTCAAATTTTAAATTTTGATTTTTTTTTTTTTGCTTGTGGTGGGATCTGAACCTATAACATGGTAAAAAAAGTCATAAACTACTTAAACACTTTAACAGAAAGATTTTTTTTTGTAATTGTTACACAACAAATAAGTATTTATTATACATGAAAATTCTTTTTTAGCCTCAATGGACCGGACCGACAATTGAACCGATCAAATCGATGACTGGACCCCTTTCGGTTCAATTATCGATCCGATTTCAAAAACCTTGGCTTTTTGCATGTGGGCTTTAGGCTTTAGCTATTTAACTTTTACATAATTTCACTTTTGTCCCATACGACCCTCTTAGCAATTTATTCAGTGGGGCAAATTCAAAATTTACCTATAACTAGGGAAATGACCCACGCTTCGCGACGGGAGCTTGATCGCATAGTTTCATGAGACAGGAGAAATAAAAAGTACGTAGATAATTTTTTTCTTTGGATGTAATCGCAAGTATACTCCTTGACCTTTTATCACTTTTTAATTTAGGCCTTCTCTATTTCTTTTAATTCTTTAATACTAATCCAATTTCAATTAAACCAAACTCAACTATAATTAAGCAAACAAAACCATAATAATTTAACTAAACTATAATTTTGTTTAATTAAATAATTAAGATTAATCAGACCTCAAATCAACCACTCTACAATCCAATTTAACTCCATCCTAACAAAAATTAAATTAAACCGAAATCAACTATACATAAGCAAACCAAACCATAATTTCAACTTTGATTGTTTGTTCTAGATATTAAACACATAAAAATTAGCTTTTGTGTCCTTCATGAAAGTTGTAAATCATAAAACAACCTTTTGACCGACACTTAAATAACTTTAATCGGACATCTAGATAAAAAAAAATTATATGATGTTATATTGACCATCAATCGAAACCACTAAATTTCGAAAGCAATTTTTATAACTAAAACATAAAATTTTGTTTTTGAGTCCTACATGAAAGTTATAAATCATGAAAGTCGTAGATCATGCAATAACCTTTTAACCGGCACTTGAATAACTTCAATTGGACATGTGGACCGAAAATTATACAATATTAAATAAACCGATAATCGAAACCACAAAATTTGAGAAGCATTTTTTAGAATTGAAACATAAAAATTGGCTTCTTAATTCTTCATTCTTTGTTGCCCAAAAAAAAAAGAATTCTTCATTCTTCATAAAAGTTGTAAATCATGAAATCACCTTTTAATAGACACTTGAATCACCTTAATCGGACAAATAGAACAAAAAATACAAAAATAAAAGCCAAAGCGTTAAATCGTTTAACCTTTAATTGTAAAGGATTCAATAGCATAAAGTATAAAAGTATGATGGTCAATAGATAAATAATCCAGCAAAAAAAAGGATTAGTTTTTAGAGACGAAACATAAAAATTCCCTCTTGAACCCTTCATGAAACTCATTATAATCAAATTCAGTTTTCTGGCCTTTAGTAAAAGTCGTAGATCACATGATAACCTTTTAACCAACACTTGAACAACTTCAATCGGACGTGTGGATCGATATATGACATTGAATAGACCGGCAATCGGACCACAAAATTTCGGAAGTATTTTTTAGAATCGGAACACGAATATCGGCTTCCGAACCATTAAAAAGTTGTAGATCATGAAATCACCTTATAGTAGACACCTGAATCATTTCAATCAGACAAATAAAAATAAAATTAAAAAAAATAAAGCCAACGAGTTAAATCGTGCGAGGATTAAATAGCATAAAAAAATGTGAGGATCATTAGATAAATAATCAAACAAAAAAAATCATTAGTTTATGGAGAATGTAATCCATGAATAGTAACTTATTCACAAAGTTCCCAAAACGCCCTCGGTCATCAACCTAAACCACGAAAAAACCTAACATGAAAGTACCAAAATATCCCTGACAGTTTGTTCTTGGGTGAATGTGGTGCATCTTATAGCTGAATAAAAGGGTAATTTCGTTTTCAACTTTAATATATTGTATAGATTTATACTCAGTATAGAGGGAGTTGTAACATTTCAGTGGGGGCAAACCCCATTGAATGTACATTGGCTCTGCCCCTGTCGGCTAGTATAGGTGGTGCAATCAGAAATACAACAAGTCAAATCCTGTTGATGTTCTCTAAGAATATTGGAATCGCTGACTCCAACTATATTATGTGGAGCTTGTGGCAATCATCGAAGCATTATATATCATTGTGGATGCTGGTACTCTCCCCTCTCCTAAGCTCATCCTTGAAATTGATTCCAAGACCGTGATCTCTGGATTCCCAATCAACTTTCGAGACCATGGAAGTATAATAATCTTTTTAATAAGCTCTCCAACATTCTTAAAGTCATTGATTATGTTACTTTTGTTCATATTTTTAGAGAGACTAATTTTCTTGCCGACTCACTAGTCAAACTTGGTGTTACTAGATCTTCTAGTTTGGTTGGGTGATTGTAACTCTCCCTTTTTATTTTAATAATAATACTTCTACCTTTCAAAAAAAAATTTATATTCTAATCATAAAGATCGTGTACGTATATTAAAGCTAGGTTTAAAATTAATAATGAAATAAAATTAAAAAAGAGAGAGATAGATGAATCGTACCATTTGAGTATCACCAAGAACAAATCATTGAAAGGAAGATCCACAACTTTAGACTTTTGTGATGTCAAAAACCCACATTAAAAAAAAACCAAAATTTCAAAGAGTGATGATTCTATAGACTTGAGTCCGTGGTACGAGGCTAAATCACACACATAATCACATATTCATTCTAAAACCCTACCATAATCAATGTTTAGAAGTCCATATCTACCCATAAAATAAATAAAAAATTTATTTGGGGCTAAACTTCATGTTAAAATTGTATCTTAATTATTAACGTCCTTAATTGAACAAAAGAAAAATTTATTTGATACGAAAACTTTATGTTGAACTTTTACCTCAATAAATACAAAATTTTAAAACATTTCACATTTCAGACTAAAATTCATTTAAAATACTACATGGGTAAACTAAAAATTCACTTAAATATGTGATTATGTGTGTGATTTAGCCTTGAGTCCGTGGTAACTCCCACGAACTCGAGTCTATAAGATCATCACTCCATTTCAAATAGCAAAAAAACAAGCTATGGGCAGCTGTCAAAAATAAAACTGCATACATCAGTTTTTGGTTATGGTTCCCTTAACCTAAATATGATGCCCTAAGTCAAAAGGCAGTGTTTCATGTTTTTGTGTAATAGAAATATCCATTCCAAAATTCCATAGGAAATTCCATGAAAACTTCCTACAGAATTTCTCACAGCGTGATTGGTTGCAAATTGCAACACATTTTGCAACAGAAAAAGCCAAGCATTTTTGCCCTTATTTTCGTAGCAAAGTCCGTTGGAAATGTGTTGTTGGTATTTCTGTTGCAACTTGCAACAAAATTTGCAATAGTTTATGACCGATTGATCTTACTCCAGCGGGAAATAGTTGCAACCAAGTTTGCAACGAATAATCCATTAGGCGCCTCCGTCATAAGTTCCAACAAATGTTGCTACGATTTTCTTTTTTCCATTGCAATCGGTAGGAATATTCGTTGGAAATTTACAACAAATTTTTCTGTTGAAATATTTTTGTTGTCCGGTTGGGATCTTCTTGTTGTGATATAGACACACACACACATACATATATACTGGATTTTCGATCAATATGATTAAGATATCGGATTGGCTTAAAATTTTATGTGCATGAACCGTATAATAAGAGTATTAACCAGGTTGGATTTTTAAAGTATTATTCGTAGATTAAGCTATAAATGGGTGCAAAACAAATTTGTTTACACATGGTGTGGTGTAAGTTGATAATTTCTTCCTCAAAAAACTGTGTTTCAAAGTATTGTTTTATGGCTTAATAGATAAAAAGACCCTCAAACTTGTACAAGAAGAACAATTTGATCATTCTTTTAAATTTGATAATTGAACCCCTTAATTTGCATGTTTGGAAAAAATGGCCCTTAATTAGATGGAAAACCAATGATTCGCCAAAGCTCTTCCACATCAAATCTTGACAATTACACGTGGAAATTTAAAAATTAGAAATTAAGGGGCAAATTAATTTCCAAGCTCAAAGTCTTTTTTATCCATTGGGTCATTAAAATGTATCATACTAATTGCTAAGGTGATTTGAAGATTGTTAAGGTGACGTCGTTGATTTAAAGTGCACATTGTCGTAACGTGCGGGTCCGAGGAACCCTATCGCTTCGACTTGAAGAAAGGGACGCCACTAATCAATTTTCCTAGGTGTGATTAGCCACCTAATTAACCTAGTTGAGTCCAATGCTTGGTGAAGAACCGGCTAAGCCTATAGGTCCAGTCTTCCAACCTAAGTTTAGGTCTGAAAGTCTGTTACGCTCGGGGAAGGATCGGCACCCCCGAAACGCCCATCAAGTGACGGTACCATTAATCTAACTAAATTTAGGGTTTAAAAGAAAAATGATTGTCTTTATTAAACCAAATCTACTTACTAAGGAAATTAATAACTAAAAAGAAAAATCTTTTTTTGGCCTTTTATCTTTTTATTTTTAAATAACTAACTTAATCTTATTTAACCTAATTAGATAAACTTAATTAGAAAAATGCATGATGCAGGTGATGCATGAGAGTCCAAATTATTTTAAATTGTCAAAGTGATTATACGAAGAAATCAGGCACCCACCACTGTATTTGTTAGATACCTTTCGGAAATTCTAAGCCTAGGAAGAATAACCCGAAACTGACAACAAAGTGACAAAATCCCGAATCACTCATCCATCATCGGAGTCAAATTAAATTTAAGTCATATGGCAGTAATAGCAATTAATGAACAACAATTAAATATGCTTGCACATGTATAATAAAAATAAACTAACTAATCCTAATTTGGATCTAATTAAAATTAAATTAACTCTAATTAAAATTGAAATACAATCAATTATTGAGAAATTAAAAATAATGCTAAGTGAATTATGAAATTAAGCCATTAATTTAAACAATTATATCCCTAATTGCATGAATTAAAATTAAACAGACCTTTAATTGCATGAAAAGCAAACTATTGCATATCCAAATAGATTTAAAACAAACAGTAACGAAATCGCATAAAATCTCAAATTAGATTAAATATCTAGGACTAAAATAAACTAAATTTAAGCAATAGGACCTAATTGCACTAATCTCAGGGACCTATATGAACATGGGATGAACTTTCAGGCTTTATGTGTATCACATAACAATTTAAAGGACCCGATTGCACTAAAACAGAAAGTCAAATCTACACCCAAATCGCAGAGGTACATACAATTTCCCACATCCAAACTAAAACGAAAACTTTGAATCTGAATAAAATAAAAAAAATTAAAAAAACTCATTTGATGTGCATAGGAACCATATACTCAAAATCGTTCATTCAATAATCAACAGTTTAGAATTGATGACCTAATTGGAAGAACAGAAAAATAAAGGGCCATGAGAGAACATTGTACCAAACTGAAATTGTGTTGATGGCGTTAGGAAGCTTTCACGACTTTGGGGAGTTTTTCACCCATTCATACCTCTTACAAAACTTATTTCTCAATCTATAATATATTTAAACTTAATTCCCAAACTATAGCAATTTTTGCCACCTAAACCTATATCTCTTAATTTCTTTTTTCCTTTCTAAATAAATAAATAAAAAGCAGAAGTTAAAAAAAAAGAGTCAATAGTTTAACGCTAGTTATTTCATAACTTTCTTTCTGTTCTAATTTCTGGGCTTTTTCAATTGAGCTCTCTCTTCTGCTCTCTGCTTCTGCTACTAGAAAACCGATGACGGGCACTCTCTTTGCCTTCACACCTTTGTTTGTAGCCATGATTATTCCAAGAAGAACAGTAGAGAAATATGTAAATACCCCTTTCAAGAGGGAGTCTACAAGAAGGATTTCAATCTTGCAAATTACCCAAAAGATCGATGTGCCTAATAATCCATATTAAACAGTCGAATGATATGGAATAATGTTTTTCATTTAAGAGAGCCTTGATTTTGCTAGATTATAGCCAAGTAAGATATAGAATTTCAAAGCTTCTTCAAGACCAACAATAAAAACAGAGTTAAACAAATTGAGGTATATTGATTTCAGCCATGGATGACGTAAGAATGGAGTTGAAAAAATACAGAGATGGATACGAGAGCTTTGTCACAAGGCAAAATAAAAAGAGAAAGTGGCGATATTGAGTCTATGTTAGTTTCTTGCAATCATCTGACTAAACTTAAGTTGAGAACCTGTATCTGTTATAGAGAGAGAAAAGCTTACTGGTTTCCCCAAATTCCAGGTGTTAGGAACCCTATATTCTTCTTTGTAATGACACCACCAAGCTCTCATATAAGAAAAACAGAGAGAAATTCATTCAATGCATGATTTCTCTCAAATTTTTGTAACTTTTATGCCATTCAATTGAATGGAAAATACATGAGAGGGATTCAAAAGGATACAAAAAAATATTAATTAATTAGAGATACCTTTGTTATTAGAAGAGGTTCATTAAAAGATGAATTTTAGAGATGGAGAAAGATTGGAGAGGACCAAAGAGTGTTTAAACCTAATTGGTATTAGGTTAAAGTGAGGATCTTTTTTTTCTTCAAGACATCACGTCTGTTAGGTTAACAAGCAATGTTATTCTCTTTTTCTTTTATTTATTTATTTTTATTTAGATTAGAGAAAAGGAAAATATGAGATTTAGGCTTATGTGGCAAAAATTGTTATAGTTTGGGAAATAAGTTTAAATCTATTATATATTGGGAAATAAGTTTTGTAAGTATCATAGTTTGGTAAAAAAACTCCGACTCTGGGCTATGTGCTTCTTTCAACCTTTGCTATCTAAACAATCTCAGGATATATTTCCTTTTGCTGCTTGGTCAAAATCTCAAAATTGAAGAATCTCTCCTCTTTTTTTTTGTGCCAAAGCTTCTTTTGATAAAAAAAAAAAATTTTCGGCTCTCCAATTTTTTAACCTGAAAACCTCTTCCTAAACCCTAGATTTCTTTAGCTTTTTATACCATCCATAAAGTCATTTCCTTTTGGATTTGGACTCAAAAAATAAGCTCACTTCCATAGATCCATAAAAAACTAAAGTATGAGTCTCAACTTGGACTAAAGATAATAGGTTTGTCCCAAAATCAATTAAGCCTATTGGTGTCTACACACATATTTACATAAAATCATAAAGGTGAGTAAAGAATAGAAAATGTCCCACCACTCCAGACTCCAGTGAAAAGATTTGGGCTATATGTGGGATTGTTGGCTTTCCAATTATGGAAAGTTGTTTTTTTTTTAATTTGGCCAAACACTTAAGGGAAGTTCACTTATTTAAGTTTTAGGTTTTTTCTTGCATAATTAGTAGCGTTTGTGTTGTATATTAGACTCATATACTTGTTATATTTCCTAATAATAATATATTTTGATAAATTGAAGTTATTTGATGAATAATTGTTAGATTCAAAATCTGCAGAAACATGAAAAGGTGTATTTCTATGAAACATGAAAATGTATCTTTCTACGAGAGATTGCTTCTTTGATTGGAGATGTGTCTATTCGTTTAAATGGTGTTTAAGATACCTCTTTAATACACCTCTTGAGATCTATAAATACACCTTAATTCATTAGAATTAAAACACAACAATAACAACAACAAAAATCAAAACTATTCTTATATCTCTCACTCTCACAAGATTCATTCTTCCTCATTATTTTTTGGATCGGATTCAAGTGTGTTCAAGAGAAATTTGGAAGTGCAATCTTTATTTCTCTCTTTAAATAGGCATTGTATTATGGGGATAACGTTTCCAGGAGTCCATTTGCACCATCACTTTGTTTTGCACTCTGGCTATCGACTACTCTCTTTCTCACTTGCTCACCACTTCTACACAACACTCCACTTGACACCTCTCTCTACTACCACTCTCTGTTTTTCTCTTCACTTTCCACTCTACACATGCTACAACTCTCATTCACTTAGCTTTACACGGCACCACCTATATATATATATATATATATATATATATATATATATAACCGACTTACAATTTACTAGATTATTCAATTGTAGTATATATCTCCCAAATCTACAATTTACTAGATTCATCTAGTTAATGCAAACCGACTTTGACTAATTGTAATTGCTAGAGACTTCTAGACCAAACGGCATGATTTCCTACTAGATTAGACAATACTGCAAGCTTCTTAAATTCGATAAAGGAAATATCTAGAAAAATTTAGATACGCGAGACTATTGGATTAACTGGGATGGGATAAATGCTCTTTCAACTAATGAAATCTCTGTCTCGACTGACCTTCCTTAGGCCGTCAGTTCGAAAAGCGCAGCATCTATTGGTACAGTGATACCTCGAGATGAAGAGGAAGCTCAAATCACTAATCAAACAAAGAGCATCTAAGAAAGAAAAGAGTAGGTCGCTAAGGGCTTGTCTGGATAATAAGCTTTTTGTCCATGTCAAAGACAACGGGGCAGTTTAGTAGCGATGCAACAAAGTATGGAAACTATTATCCTTAAGAAAGTTTCCTGGAAGTGCCTTGCCTATTGCCTTCATTTCTTCTTCTTCTCCACATCTTTTTCAATTGGTTGCATCAGTTATTCTCATATACAACAATTTAAGGATAGTATTACTTCTCCAATGGCTACTGTTGCAACCAACCTCACAGTTTTGAAGTGGAGAAACTTGAAAAAACTCAATGCCACAAACTACAAGCGTTGGTGCATGAAGATTTACTACCAAATCTCCTTGTTGAAAGTTGCCTATGTTCTACATGAGTTCTATCCTCATGGTGAAAGTCAAGATGGAAACATGGCTGGAGCATTGACAGAAAATCAAAAGAAGTGGCTCAATGATGACTATATTTGTCGTCTCACCATCCTTCAAGCCATGAATGATTCACTCTTCAACACCTTTCAAAAATATGCGACTGCTTTGGAGTTATAGATAGCAATCGAAAACAGATTCCAAGTCTGTTGTTGATCAAGTCAATGAACTTTCTGATATTGTTAATGAATGTGTTGCTACTGGAGAACCTATTTTTGAAACTTTTCAGGTTTTCTACCATTATTGACTTGATGAAGCACATTCAAATTGAGTTTGAAACAAGGAAGAGAGATGAACCTGCAGATCAAGGAAATGACACCAATGTGCATAACATTGAGGGTCTAGCATCTTCTTTTGTGAAGAATGAGAATAATTCTCAAAAGGGGCAGAAAAACTTTTCCAAGAAAAAGAGGAAGTTCAAGAGGTTATCAAGAAACTTGATCTTGGTTTCAAAGTTGAGTTTGATTCATGATCATGATTTCAAAGTTGAGTTTGATTCACTAAAAGTGATCATTGATAAGAAAGGATCCTTTGTTGAGAAAGGATTTGCTAAAGACAATGTGTATGTGCTTAATATCAATAAAAGCACACCCATTGTAGTTTAAAATGAATTGGTAGGTCTATCAAAAAAGGAAGGAGAACTCTTCGATATTCAGGTATGCAAGTAATTCTTTTATTTGTGTGATATAATACTGCATTTGTGAATGTTTGAATTAGTTGATGTTTCTTTCTTTAAAAAAAAACGTTTTAAAGTTTTTCAAAATGTGGATTTATTAATCTATTCATTGTTAAGAGTTCATTTCACAATGAACTCGATATTTTGTGAGATTACAAGTTCAAGAAAAAATGAAGTGAAAGATTGGAAAATCAATCATGAGAAATGTTGTGAGAAATCGCACATTTAAAATTTGGTATCTAATATATATACCAAATGAAGTTTTGGCAAGAAAAAATTAAAAAAAGGCTGAATAAATTAATTATTCACTTTTCTTGAAAAGAGATTTCTATAAACCTTTTTGCTTATTTTCTTAAGAAAATGGTTTTGAAATCAAAGCAGTGATGTTTCAAAGTTTAAAACGCATGAGATTTTTAATTGATACTTGAGTTGCAATATTGTCTGGGAAGCATGATATGTTTGTAACATGTTTTGTTACTTTGTGAAAATTTTTATGAGTTTATATTTATGAGTTATATCAATTATATATGTGATACTAACTTCTTTAGAAAATCATGAGTTTATGATTGATAGGATTTCATGAATAAATCCAAGTTTGTGTGACGAGAATAAACACTTTATAAAGGTGATCATTTCATGAAGGTTATAAATTGAAAATTATGGAAGATGACATGAATAAAATAATCGCTAAAATTCTTCTAGTGAAGAATAAAGAAAGTAAATGGTGGATTGCATTCTAATGCAATATATCATGTCATTCCACTTGAGAATATCTTCAAAATGATTAAGAGATCTTCCAATTTTGAAACTCAATATATTGACTAAAAGTGAGTTTCGAGAAGGAAACTTATAAAGAGAATTTTGAGAAGAAAACTCAAGATCAAATTATTGTTTGATTTATCAAAACAAGGTTGGTAGTCAAAGATTTTAGTTAATGGAAGATTTGGACTATATATGTAGTAGTCTATATTTCTATTTCAGAATTGAAAGGAGATAACATGTTCTTCTATTACAAAGGTGAGAATGCATGTGCTCATGGACAAGAAAACAAGGTGAGTTAATGAAGACGAGTTCTTACGTTATGAGGTAAGTTAATCTTGAGATGATAGATTTAGTCTATCATGTGGTTCATACTAATAAACTCAATGATGTTAAAACCAAATAAGACTTTGGATGAGTAGAGTTCCAAGTCTATGAGTGGTTGGTTGGTTAACATCAATATACCCCATTACACCTTTATAAGGTTATAAAATAAATTATTGAATTTTTATTGCATACTATGACAGGTATGGGACTCTTACCGGTTTATGAAAATAATCTTGATTGAATCTCACTCTATCATATTGATGTCAATTCAAAGATTCTACTTTTTAAAATTAAAGAGTAATCTTGTCTTTTGAAAATCATGTGCTTGAGAGTTCAAAGGCAATTCAATCTTGTATTATAGTAGGAATGTATACATGTAAGAACATTCCCAATGCATCATACTTGGAATAGTGGGGGTAATAATTTTTAAAAGTAAGACTATTCCTATAAAGTCCCATATCCAGATGCATTGTTATATCCACAACATAAAAGGCTGGACTTATGTCCTTAATAAGCTTATAGCTTTCAAAGTTGGTTGAAAAATGTGGTTGTGGACACCCTTGATAAATCTACCTATGCAAGTAGAGAAGTGAGAGGCCGCTTCTTATGGATTTTCCGGTAAAATCCCAGAGTACTTGCTAAATACAAGATAAGCGAAGGCCCATATAAAATTGCGCTGCCTTTGTGGAACACACGAACCGCATGTATAGTGTGAACATAATTCCTTGTGTCTTATATTCAATCTAAAGGTTCAAGCCTTGGCCACCTTTAGACATAGACTATAACATATATCCAACTTGCATAGTTTTTCATTGCATTTGTACATTAATTTGCATTCATTGCATTATTAGGAAATAAGTGGGGGGATTGTTGTATATTAGAGTCATATACTTGTTATATTTCCTAATAATAATATATTTTGATAAATTGAAGTTATTTGATGAATAATTGTCAGATTCAAAATCTGCAGAAACATGAAAATGTGTATTTCTATGAAACATGAAAATATTTCTTTCTATTAGAGATTGCATCTTTAATTGGAGATGTGTCTATTTGTTTAAAGGGTGTTTAAGATACCTCTTTAACACATCTCTTGAGATCTATAAATACACCTTAATTCATTAGAATTAAAACACAACAATAACAACCAACAAGGGGTTGGTTCAAGTGGTTTGGCACTTGTTCCCCTTAAGCAAGGTCTCGGGTTCAAGTCTTGTGAATGGAGAAAACTATTGTTAGGAGAGCTTTACCCCCAAAGTGGGCCAACCCGGCTCGAACAATGTTAACTTGTAAATATACCAAAAAATTAAAACACAATAATAACAACAACAAAAAACAGAATTATTCTTACATCTCTCACTCTCACTAGATTCATTCTTCCTCATTACTTTTTTCTTCGAAAGAGAAGTTTGGAAGTGCAATCTTTATTTCTCTCTTTAAATAGGCATTGTATCCTGGGGATAACGTTTCCAAGAGTCCATTTGTACCATAGAGGGAAAACTATTATCCTTAAAAAAGCTTCCTGGAAATGCCTTGCCTATTGTCTTCATTTCTTCTTCTTCTCCACATCTTTTTCATTTGGTTGCATCAGTTATTCTCATATACAACAGTTTGACCCTCCAAACGTACTTACTGTATAATATCTTTTACAAAACCAAAATTTTAGATGGGGAAATCTAATTACTCCACTAAGTATCATACTATAAAAGAAATTCAATAGAAAATTCCCTGCATTTATAAAGTCTGCTCCTTTATTATTATTATTATTATTATTATTATTATTATTTTTTGTGAAAAGCTCCTTTATTATTAAGGAAAATTCCACTTGGTGTATTGAAAATCAAATTAATCACTAGTTGGTGGTATACCGAAAAGCCATTAACATTTGGTGTAATGGTTAAATGCATCCTTTTTAAGTGTATTGTGTCTTTTATTGCAAAGACAAAATTACCCTTGTAGCTTTAGACCCATCTTTCCCTTTGTTCCGTTTTCATTTTCAACTTTATCTCATGAACTTCAAATAAAACTCCAAATCCAGCCGCCAGCACACCATTGGTTGCTCTCTATAATTGGACAAAATGTTCCTTGATGCAAGACCCATTTTAGATTAAAGATTGATTTTTCTCAATTCAAGCAAATAACAGATTTTGTTCATATGGATATGCCTGCGTTCTACTCTTGTTCATATGGATTTGCCTTTTTACCAAATTGAATGAATATTTTTATTAAGGAAAATTCCACATAATCAGAAAAATTGACCAGAATTTTGTCCCATATGATGTGTCATTACTTATCATCCCATGTTTTGTAGCAAAATTCCACTTAAATAATGGTAGGATCAATCTGTTGGACCAACCGTGTAAAAACACGTTATCGGGGACCAAATTTCGGATCAATTTTTCTGGTCATATAGCAAAACTCTTTTATCAATAAAGCACTCCTCGCCTTCCAATCCAATTAGCAAAATAATAGTTTTTTAAAAATTATTTGGATTATGTATTTTCTTTCCTAAGAACTTTTCTTTTATCTTTTTTTTTATTTGGATCTGCATAGATTTTTTTGGATGGTTTTCTTTTTTTTATGGATTAGATGAGAGAGATAGAGTTGAATTTGGTTTAATAAGAGAAAAATTGATATGAATATGATGATAATATTATATATGGATGAGGTTTGTGCAAACTGGGTAAAAAGTTTACACAATTTACAATAGTCCAAATTCCAAAAGCTTAGAATAGATGAATGAAATCGAAGGACATCACCAAAGAACAAACAGAGAGCAACAGTGCAACACCAAATGGAGAAGACGATGGGCCGTGTGTTTTTGAAGGGTATTTTTGATAATTGATGAGATTTTACATTACACTCAATAATGATACCATTACACCAAATAATGATCATTACACCAAACATAGACCACTTTCACGTTTACCACCAATCATTGATTATTCTGGTTTGCAATACACTTAAGTGGACTTCTAAGAGATTGGGAAACCAAGAATAATAATACTAACAACTGAAAATCACGTAGAGCAAGCGCCTTATCAAGGTTGTAATAGCTTAGTGAAAACAATGTTCTTTCACTTTGGCTTAATCTCAATTCTCAAATTCCTGGAGACAGTAGAATTTTGTTGATCATTTCGTCCAGATTCTTATAAGATGATCCTTTGGAACTTTCGGTAGCCTCCTCTGCTTTTCTCTTCCACTCTAAAGCTTTCATCTTCATCTCTTTACCCTTTTCTCCTTCCATTAACTCTCTTACAAGGCTCTCAACTTCATCCCTCTTAACATCACTGTTAATTTCCATTCCGATTCCCCATTTATTGCAAATGTACCAACAATTTGTTTGTTGCTCAGCAAAAAATGGCTAACTGACCATTGGAACGCCCGCACTTATACTTTCAATCGTGGAATTCCATCCGCTATGTGTCAAGAATCCTCTAATAGAAGGGTGGCTCAGAACTTCTTCTTGCGGGCACCAATTTGCCAAAAATCCTCTGTTTTTGGTCTCTGCAACGAACTCTGCCGGTACAATTGCCGAATCACCACCAACAAGGTCTGGCCTAATGACCCAGAAAAAGGTTTGCTTACTATTTGCAAGTCCCCAAGCAAATTCGATTAGTTGATCGGGCGTCATGATGGTTATGCTTCCGAAGTTGACATAAACAACAGAGTTGGGCTCTTTTGAATCTAGCCATTGCAGACACTCTGGCTCTTCCTTCCAAAGATTTGATCCAAGTTGTTTCAAATCATCGTCATGAACGTAATGATTTAAAAGAAGATGCAGGGGACCAAGAGAGTAAACAGGGGGCAACATTGAAGAGAGTGCACCTAAAACTTCGTTCTCCAATTCATCGAACGTATTCAAAATTACTGCAGATGCCTTCCGAGCTCTTTCAGCTTCATTTATTGCAAAATCTACGATGAAACAATTTGGGTCGGTTGTTCTGATAAAATTAGGTAAATCCTTCAAGCGGATCCCGTGCATGGCTGGTATGCAGTCCACAATCGTTTCCAAGTACCCATTTGTTAAGTAACTTTCATCTGCGAATCATGAACGGAAGTAAAGTAATCAATAACAGATCAATGAATAAAAATCCTCTGCCCCCTTTTTTTCCCATCCCCAGTTTTTAATGTTATTCCTGGTTTTCCTAATTAAATTAAATTATATATTTTCATTCTAAACCCTATAGGAATATATTAAATTTGGGGTTTAACCTGGTGTTTAAGTGGATTTTTATTTTATTTTCTTCTATTAATGTTATGTGTTAAAACTTGAAAACAAATAAGATATAATAGAAGAGATATTGGGTATAATTTGATAAATGGGGCATAGAGTGGGACACAAAGATGGAGCAGATCCATCAAGCAGTTCAAATCATTTGTCTAATCATTGGAAATTAATTTTATCATTACCTTTGAGAGGATAATAACCCTTTTCCCTCAGTAGACGATAGTAACAGTAGCCCATGAATCCACAAGCGCTAGGAGTCCAAAACAGAACTTCAGGGACACCAAGTTCTTCGGCTGCATCAAGAGTAAAGCTCATAACTCCATCCGAAACAATGCAAGAAACAGGGGGAACGTCGGCTGAGGAGGAATCATTGAGCTTTTGGAGAAGTTGTTTGAAGTGAGGCAAGCAAGTTTTGGAGGTGGATTCGCACAAAGATGGGATGTCTTGAGTAGCATCAAGATCAGACGGAGGGAGGCCGTCGGGAATCGCCTCGAAACGAAAGGAAGGGAGGCCATTGAGAGAATCAGGGCCCCTGGATTTGAGCAAACGCTTGTGATTGAACTCTGTGTTGACGAAGGTGATATGAAATCCTCTGTAATTAAGCAGCTTGGCTAACTTCATCATGGGATTGATGTGGCCTTGAGCAGGGTAAGGGATGCAAACTGCGTGAGGCTTGTTGGTCAACTCTGTTGAACCCATATTTTCTCTTTTTCGTTCCGAAGCTACTAAAAGGCAAAAGCAAGAAAGAAACTGGAAATTTGCTGCTGGAAAAGAAATAGGTTGCTTCGAATGACAGAATTGGCACCCATTTTATAGCCCGAGGACGTTAAGCAAAGTGTTCAATGTGGGAAAGTGACGAAAGTCAAAGCTCTATGTATCAAACAATATGGCTCTTTTATTGCCTTGCCAAAGCCCCAAACCGCCCCATCCCTAGATGAGATCTCCATCCTAGCCGTACGTCATTGTCAGAAGATGAGACATAGAAAATTGTGAAAGCAAATTTTATAATATGGACCACGCCAATCATGTGCCAAAGTAATCGATCGTCTGATTTAACTAATTTAATTCTAGAAGAAAAATTGTAGGTTATAAGTACTTAAAAATTAAAATTTGTACTAGTATTTATAACAAATTCAAATACAAGGGATATTAATTAGGTGTTTAGATATAAGGATATATTTTTTAGTTGTTTGGAGACATATGCAAATTTAAAATGAAAAAGTGTAAATACTATTCTTGAATGTAAATCTTGAGTACTTGTAGTTTTTCCTATAAATTAATATAAATTTTATTATAAAAGTAATAAGCATATTATCAATGAATCACTAATTATTATTATACTAATAATAAAATGGGATCCTATCTCAATAAATGGACAGGGCAACCTATTGTCCTTCAAATGAATCAGAATATAACAACATTTTGTCTTCTGCTTCTGAGTTCATCTTCATCGGTTCATCCTATGACAGTACTCTTCCTTGGTTGGTTTCTTCCAGCTCTCCCTTGACGGAAACTTTTTCAAATCTTAATTAGCATCTTTTATTCGGTAAATTGATTCAGCATTAATTCATGTATCTATATATGGCCGCCTCTTCTCTTGTCTTCTTTTCCCATCATAACATTAAGCAAATCGTTAGGAGTCGTGGCAGCTAATTAACAAAAGAAATTCCAAAGAGACAGTTAATACGAATTTTCTAATAATAGCAAGTAAATTTGAAAACAGTCTTCTAAAAAACAGCTGGATCTATAGTGTTCGAAAATCGTGAGAAATTGCTTCATTGGATGACATTTTAATGCATAAAAACTTTTGCGACCATTGTTGCTTGATCAAATATATGGTACCATCTTATTATACATGAGTGTAGTCACTAGTCAATCAAGATGTTCATGGATAGCAGCTAGTTGGGCCAGACCGAATTCTCTTTATTATTTGATCCTATAAATAATTAAGGTCTGGGTCCATTTGAGCCATTTAGACATCTACCGAAACGAACATTTATTTTGCCATTAGAGTTGTTTTATATCGATTTGATTGATGTGAACATGAGCTAGAAATTCATCTTTTTTTTTCTTCTTTTTTTTTGTGTGATCAAAAGAGTAAAGAGATGAGCTAGAAATTCATCTAGTTGGGTCAAAAGTTTTAATTTTTTGGTCCCATTTTCATGTACTATCATTCATTTTAAGTAATTATTATTGGGGTGTGGCTAGCGGATATGAAAGCTGCCGAAAATTGGCACAAGTGGGCGATATTGCTCTGCACTGCCTTTGAAACAAAAACAAGGATACTCTTAATTAGAAATTAATAGACGTTTTGATATATTAGTATTTTGCCACGTGTTTTACACGTGAAATTAAAATTTGGTGAAATTTAAATTTGGTGAAAATTGATTTTAAATTATATGTTGTGTAATACAATATTTTTGTTAATTTTGAAAAGATTAAATTTGCCCAAATTCCTTAAAATTATTGGAAATAAACTCATCAATTTTTCGTTATAAGTAAATTTTGTTAATCATTCTATCAATAATAATAAAAGTTATCAAATTTACGGTAATTTGTAATTGAAAAGTTATATATATTATCAAAAACCATATGTGAAACAACAAATCCAGTAAATTTTCATTAGTTAACAATTTCATCAACAATGGATGCTATCAAATTTATAATACATAGTTACCAAAAAAGCTATGTAGTTATGAAAAATCCTTTATATTAACCAATCCAATAACATCTAATGATAAGTAATTTTGGTAACAATTTAATCAGTAAATGAGATTATCAAAATTTACAATACTTTAGTTACTGAAAAAGGTATAACGATTATTAAAAAAGTTATATATGTATCAACAAATTTAAAACCATTCATTATATCATTTGTCAAATTATTCCGAAAAACGACATTTGAGTGTTAGTTTCACACCAAAAAATGGAATGAGCATTTTCTCAAGAACAATGTTATGTGAGGAAACGGAAAAAATCATGAAGTTGATGTTTTTGTCTTCTTAAAAAAAACTTTATTTGGTAAGCCTAGTTTCCAATAAGTTCTACTCAGTACGAGATACGACATCTGAGAGTTGTGTTTGTTCGCAAAACCATGAAGTTGGGGTTTTAGATTTAAAAAATATCGTTGTTTGGCGAGTCAATTTTCCAATAAGCTCTACTGACTTCGATACATGACATTAGAGCGTTGGTTTAAAAAAAAAATCATTCTGATCATTTTTAAATAAACTAGTCTTCACTTCCACGTGCGTTGCACGTGATCCATCGCGTTTAAATTAAATGAAAATTAAATTAATAATTAAAATTAATTAACACCGTATATGCAGTTTGCTAAACTTTTCCTGTAGTGGATTAAATAAATATATTAAATAAATTTAAGAATTAAACATTAAAAAATTTAAGGCTGACACAATCGACCCGAAAAATCCAAAACCCAAATGACGAAGAACCCAATTGACCTGACGCCAAAACATGAACCAATCTGACCTGAGACCCAGCAGACCCGAGACCCGAACCCTGATGAGTCAAAACCCGAATGAGCCGAGAAAATTACCTAGCTCATTTGACTTGTCCCAGATGATGATAACCCGAAACTCGCTCAACCCGTCTAATTGACATTTCTAACTTTATAAGTCAAAGAAAATAATTGTATGTTACTCCTCTTTTTTATTTTTAAAAATTTTAAATTCTTGTTATACCAATACACACCCCAAAAATAGAAACAGCCCAATCACTATAATTAAATTTTTAACTTAATTAGCTTTAGAAAATGATGAATAATTAATGATTAGACAATTAACAAAAAGTCTCAAATTTTTTAAAATTAAAATGGTAAAAATAAAATATTTATAAAAATATTGAATTTAATTTAAATAAAAATAGAGTTTTGAGTAGAATAAAATTGTAAAAGTTTATTTCTAAAAAAAATTGTAAAAAGTTTAAATAATGCCATAAAAAATTCTAATATATCAAGTTTTCTACTTAAAATAATAAAATGGTAAACTGAAATAGTTATAAAGATATTAGATTTAATCAAATGAAAATAGAGTTTTTAGTTGAGTAAAATAGTCTAATGGTAAAATAAAATAGTTATAAATATATTAGATTTAATTAAATAAAAATAGAGTTTTTAGTTGAGTAAAACTATAAATCTAAATGGTAGTATAGAAATATATTTGACAAATAAGGGTATAATAGGCGATTCAAAAGTTTTACAGATGAACGTACTTTTTAATATAGTATAGATAATGTTCCGCACAAAACACACAAAATTGTGAAGTTGAGATTTTAGGCTTTGAAGAAAACTTTGTTTGGCAAGCCACTTTCCAATGAGCTCTACTAACTCCTAAACATGACATATGAGCGTCGGTTACACAAATGATGCATTCGGAACAAACATCTCAAGAACAACGTTTTGCGCACAAACACGCAAAATCGTGAAGTTCAAGTTTTAATCCAATTAGCTCACTCACTCTGAAACACAACATTTGAGCGTTGGCTTCACAAATAATGTATTTGGAATGAGAGTTTTCCTGAAAACAACATTTGGCGCTCAAACGTGCTAAATCGGGAAGTTGAGGTTTTAGACTTCTTAGAAAGCTTTATTTGACGAGTCCACTTTACAGTACACTCTATTTAAATGTAATGAAGGGAAACCTAATTTGTGTTAATTTTTCAATATATTTCTATGTCATTTTGGTAGTTGTTTTCATGCTCCAATGTAGAAATATTGATAACCACATTTTGAAAATTTGATAACCTCATTATGGAATTTCGATAACCTCCCTATGAAAATTTGATAACCACATTATGAAATTTTGGTAACCTTACTACAAAGTTTCGATAACCTCAGTGTGAAATTTTGATAATCTGCCTATAAAATTTTAATCACACTAAATAAAATTGTTAACCACCCTATGAAAATTTTGATAACATAATAAAATTTTGATAAGCACATCATGAAATTTCGATAGCCTCCCTATGAGAATGAAGTTGCGATATCCTTTCTGTGTATTTTCGATAACCTCTCCATAAAATTTTCATAACCTCCCTATAAACTTTTGTTAATCTCCCTAGGAAATTTTGATAAGCACAAATTTTGGTAACCTCCCTCCCCATGAAATTTTGTTAACTTACATATGAAATTTTATTAACATCCCTAAGAAATTTTGGTAACTTTTTTAGGAAATTTTGGTAACCTCTGTATGAAATTTTGATAACTACACTATGAAGTTCCAATAACCTCTATATGAAATTTTGGTAACCACACTATGAAATTGTGATAATCTTTCTATGTAATTTTGGTTTGATTGTCAAATTGATTTCTTTGTTGTGTCAATCACGTCATTACATCTTCCTCATTGTTTATTACGGAAAATATGTGCATTATATCATCTTCTGGTGGATTTTCCTACTTTGTTTCCTTCCACTTCATACTTTCCCACCCTAACTTTCTCCTTTGATTATCTTCAAAGTTTTGTTGGATAATTCCATCTTCGATATGCTTTCAAGCTTCGTGCAGTTGTAAAAGGCAATGCTTTCTAATTTTGGTTCTTGGCTTATTTGCTTTCATTTTCAATTGACATCAGAGCCTTATTTGAGCTTTTTCGCCAACGTTAGGGACCTATTTGGCCAAATTAAAAGCATGATCTCTTATTTGAGCATCTTCGCATAAGTTATGGTCCTATTTGACCAAATTAAAAGAACGGGTTCTTATTTGAACATTTTTGCATGTGTTATGACCCTATTTGAGCAATAAGCCTTTGCTTTCTAATTGTACTTATACCCCTTAAAAAAACCTCAATATAATACTCTTATACTTTTAAGGTCTCTTATTAATTTAATTTTAAAACATTAATTATAATTTAAAAAGGGTAAACTACATATATATACCATTTGGTTTTGAGTGGAACAAATATGAACTTAAAATTTAAATTTGAGCTGAGTTTAATTTCCATTTTAAATCCTTAACAGCAGTTAAGTGTCAAAATTTAAACCTCAAGGATCAAAATTTACCAAAAAAGTTATGCTTGCAGTATTGGATACTTCTTATTAATAGTATTATTATTCATATTTGGAAAATATAAAATATAATATAACTTTATTTACAGTTCTAGTGGGGAAGATTGCCTTCCACCCATCTCAGATTATTTTCAAACTTTGATTGGGCCTTTTATTTCTCCTATTTCATCATTAAGTTCCAAACATGTTTTTGGTAAACTGAGCATTTTTCTAAAGGTGCTACAAATTAATATTATCCATTGATCTTAGAAATATTCAAGTGTGTAACTATATCATAATGCGGAAGTGGGTCTTTTCTTAGGATTATGCGCTTATTATGTTAATAAAAATTTCAATTTTTACTCATAATTTCTGTGTTAGGCTATCCTCAGCTATCAGCTACGTATTTTTTCTTCTTCTTCGTTTTTTTTTAACGAAAGCTATGTACCATTAATTAGTAACTTAACTTTGAACTTGAATGTGATTTTTAAGGCTATATTAAAAGGAAGAATAAAGTTCTAATAAAAATTAAAGATTATTTGATACACCGTTCGTGACTCTATACACTGTCATCTGACCACCATGGGACACCTCGTTAAATAATAAAATTAAAAACTTTTAGACCCTCTAGAACATATTTTCTGTTTTTTTTTTCAAATGTTTCCACATTTTGCAGCTGCACTTGTCTGCCATTGTCAAAGGAATATCTCAGGAAAAAAAACATGGAGAAATCTTTAAATTAATCAAGAAACTACCCATACTTTCTTAAAATATGAAGAAGAATGGAATTAGAGAAATTAATCCTTAAAGCACTTGATCGCAAGAGAATATTATCTTTCCATTTTCTATGTTGAAGCTAATTAATCTTTATTTCATGCCAAAAGGAAAAAAAAAAAACTGGATTAGAGGCCGAAGAGATATCAAGATGAATGATGATAATACTCATTGTTTGGTATAGCCACGTAGCAATTTTTTTTAATTATGAAAGGATTGAATAAAATTTTGAAGAAAAGAGAGTTTGGGGGAGACGATGGAGATGTAGAGGGAGAGGAGGATTGCAGAAAGAAAAGTGATTTTGATAAAATTTTCAATGTAATTACTGTTAAATAAAATATACAATATTCATTTATAAGGACTTGTAAATTTTAAATTTTATCTCTTAATGAAGTGGCATATCGTGATTGACTGACGGTGTATAGAAACAATACACGTCGGTGCATCAAATATTAATCTATAAATTAAAAATTTTATTATCTAAAAATAATTATGAGAAGTAAATTATTAATTACAATTATAGCAGATTATTAATATCTTTCCATGATTTAAAAAATTTAAATATATTGAATTTACAATATCTCTCCATAATTAATATAAAAAAAAAGTTGAATGACTAAAAAGAGTACTTATTTAAAAAATTATTATACTATAATATTAAGGGTATTTTAGTAATTGGCTAATTAAGATTTTTGAGTTCGTACTTCTATATAGTTTATTATTATTATTATTATTATTATTATTATTTATTATTATTATTATTATTATTATTTATTATATTATTATTATATATTATATTATATTTTATTTTATATATATATAGTAAGATGAACTTGTAACAGATGGATAAGTTAGTTCTAGAACTTTTAGAATTGTCAATTACATGTTTGAACTTGTAAAATATGAACAAATTAACCATTTTGTACGGAAATTGATACGATTTCGTAAAAAATTAGACTGAATTTAACATAGTTGTATCAATTTACATACACGATGAGTTAATTTCTGTTCAATTGTCAAAGAAGTCGAACCAATTTCTGTAAAAATGATCTAATCTGTTTTTTTTTCTTTTTTTACAAGTTCAGATGTGTGATTGACAATTTTAAAAATTTAAAAACTAATTTGTCACTTTTATATAAGTCTAGAAGCCAAATGTCTGATATGTCTTTATTATTTAATCTGTTCACTGCACTCTGTATGCTCGATTTAAGTTTTTTTTTTCTTTTGGTATTAAAGGATAAATTCAGAGCAATATTAGAGATGTAGATAAATACATAAATGTAAAATGTAATGGACAGTCCACGAGTGGAAAGAATCTTGCTGGATTGAAATACCTAAGAAACTTTGCATGTATTCTTACTTAAGTTTACCACATAAAATATTGTACAATACTTTCATACATTCAATGCAATCCATTCGACAAAGACACCCTAATATTTATAAAAGGGAGAGAGTAGAGTAGAGACCACTAGCTTGATAGAAGTCAATTCAAGCCGTGAGCCCATGACTAATTAATTAACCTGGGAGGCTGGGACCTGCTCAATCCATTGTGATTATTCTCGGTTCTTGTAAATTAAATAAGCAATAATTCTGAACAAGACAAATTACACTTCAAGCAAATGGGAAAAGTTTTAATAAGGTCAGCAATACAAACGAAATAGTAGTAGTAAATTTACTTTACTTATTAGGTACATTTACATTGGTTAAACATCTTAATGATAGCAAAGTAACTTGTAATTGCTTATACGAAGGCAAACAGTAAACACCATTCTCATTTTCTGGCTTAATTATGTTCTGTTTTGGACAGCAGAACTTTGTTAATCACTTCATCAAGATTCTTGTAAGATGATCCTTGGGAACTACCGGTGGCCTCCTCTGCTTTTCTCTTCCACTCCAAAGCTTTCTTCTTCATCTCTTTACCCTTTTCTCCTTCCATTAACTCTCTTACAAGTCTCTCAACTTCATCCCTCTTAACATCACTGTCAATTTCCATTCCAATTCCCCATTTACTACAACAAAACCGACAGTTTGTCTGTTGCTCCGCGAAAAATGGCCAACATGTCATGGGAACGCCGCCAGATATGCTTTCAATGGTTGAATTCCAACCGCTATGGGTTAAGAATCCTCCAATAGAAGGGTGGCTTAGAACTTTTTCTTGCGGGCACCAAGTTGCCATAACTCCTCTGTTTTTGGTCTCCTCAATGAACTCTGCCGGCACAATTGCCGACTCACCGCCGACAAGATCCGGTCTGATGACCCACAAAAAGGCTTGCTTACTATTTGCGAGCCCCCAAGCGAATTCAGTCAATTGATCAGCTGTCATGACAGTGATGCTTCCAAAATTCACGTAAACGACAGAATTGGGCTCCTTTGAATCTAACCATTGGAGACACTCTGGCTCTTCCTTCCAAAGATTGGACCCAAGTTGTTTCAAGTCATCGTCATGAACGTGATGATTAAGAAGAAGATGCAGAGGACCCACGGAGTAAACAGGGGGTAGGATCGAAGAGAGTGCAGCTAAAACATCGTGCTCCAATTCTTCAAACGTGTTCAATATTATTGCCGACGCCTTTCGAGCTCTTTCAATTTCACGCACGATGTAATCAAGCATAATGAAATTCCGGTCGGTTGTCCTGATAAAAGTTGGGAGATCCTTCAACCTGATTCCTTCCATGCCTGGAATCCAATCTATGACTGTGTCCAAGTATCCGTTCGTTAAATAGCTTTCATCTGCAAATCAAAAGATTACAAAATCAACACCGTTAACATAATTACAATGGAAACGAAACATGATGTTAATTGATCAGAATTCAACCAACACGGGTTGGATCGAATGGTAAAAGGCTTGTTCCAGGTTTTTGGTTCGAGACCTTGAGTTAGACTTAACCACCAAAAACAGGTGTGCAACGCGAATTCGGATTAGTAGAGCAAAACTCTAGATATGAGAATAAGAAAAAAATTGATAAGAATCAAAAAAAGTTTTGTTTACCTTTAAGAGGTGTATAACCCTTTTCCAGTAACTGGGGATAATGAACATAACCCATGAATCCACAAGCGCTTGTAGTCCAAAACAGAACTTCGGGGACCCCAAGCTCTTGGGCTGCATCAAGAGTAAAGCTCATGACTCCATCGGAAACAATGCAAGAAACAGGGGGAACATCGGACGAGGAAGAATCGTTGAGCTTTTGAAGAAGCTTTTTGAAGTGAGGCAAGCAGGTTTTGCTGGTGGAGTCGCACAAGGAGGGGATGTCTTGGGTAGCGTCGACATCAGTCGGAGGGAGGCCGTCGGGAATGGTTTCGAAACGGAAAGAAGGGAGGCCATTGAGAGCGTCAGGGCCTCTGGATTTGAGCAAACGTTTGTGATTGAACTCTGTGTTGACAAAGGTGACATGGAAGCCTCGATGGTGAAGTATTTTGGCTACCTTTAGCATGGGGTTGATGTGGCCTTGGGCAGGGTAAGGAATGCAAACGACATGAGCCTTATCTTTGACACCCAAAGAACCCATTCTCAATTTCTTGAAAGAGTAACTAAATTAAACAAACTCAAAAGTGACCAGATTTTGAACAAATTTGGATGGTTCATGGAAGAACATTTTTGGTCTCTTTATATAGCCTTGAGAAGGGTTGGAAAAGCATTAATTATAAATTTTTTAGACAGTTCAAATCTTTGAGGAGAAAAAGAGGCAAAAGTCAATTAAATCAGGCAACTATAAAGAAAACAAAATTGAAGTATGATTTTTAGAGGGTGTGAAGTCAGATTGAGACGCAAAGTTCATTAAATTATATATAATTCCCGTTTGATGATTTCCATGATACTGTTGGATGGGTAAAATGAATAGGGTAAGGCGGCAAAGTTCATTTCATCACCAAAGATAAGATGAAACGCGGCATCTCCAATATCCTAAAAGTTCTATTATTAATAATAATATATATTTATTTATATATTATTATACAAAGAAATAATAATATTATATATATTATCGTCTAAAAAGAGGTACAATATAATCATCAATGCTTAATGCCCCCAATCACCAAAGTCATAAATTATGCAGATATTTTTCATGCTGATCATCTAACATTTCTTTTTAGTCATTGTATTGTTATTTCATTTTAATTTACTGAGGTCAAAGAATTAAGATGATGTGTTACGTACCCCTTTTTTCGGGAAGATGGAGAAGAAAGGATTAATATTCGGATGGAAATCCCTTGCCCCAAGTTTTGTGCCTCATTTCATGTTTCATTCACCAAATCATGCCACATGTCTCTTGTGTTATACTTTGTTTGTTTTTAAGTTTTAACAAGTAATATTTATACAAGAAAATAAAATAAAAAACCCACATAAACACTAAGTTTAGCCCCAAATTAACAATAAATAATTATATATAAGAGTTAATCCTAAATTTTCATAGATTCCCCATAGGGTTTTAGAATGAAAATATAAAATTTAATTTAATTACGCAAAGAAGGAATAACATTAAAAACTGAGAAGGGACACGTGTCATTATTTGATGGATGTGACACAAGTGGGACACCAAAATTGGGGCAGAGGATTTTCGTTCTTAATATTCCTATATCTATCCTTTGCTTTCTTTCCTTTTTAATCATTGATTATGCATGTACGATAGAGTTTATATTAGGATTTGATACTCAAAATTAAGTAAACGAAACTCAAGATAATTAAGATCAAAATTTTTGAGATGTTATATCAGTGACATTGATTTGTGACCCAGGGCACTTTAAAATTGATATTGTAGCTAGTAGTTAGCCTTAGTACGTAGTGGATGTCCATTTATACTTCAACTAGTTGTGTCATTTTTTTTAAAGAAAAATGTTGTAATTTTCATTTATATAAATGAAATTACAAAATACTAACTAGAAATTACAATAGGTTGAAAAAAGTATTCATCATTCGTGTTTAGATCTTGATCTCGCTTCACGATCCGAGTCATCTTGAGAATTTGGAGTCTCAAACCTTCTTCATAAGTCTCTAGCACGTGCGACATCTTTTCGCTCTCGTTTCTGTGTAACTTAATCAACAGAAAACTTTCAAAAGCGACACAAAGGTGAGTGATTTGAGAACTCCCTCGATTAACCCGTAGATCATAAAGTAAAATCATATCAAAACTAAGATGAACTGTCTTCAATCTATGTAAACTCGGAGACACACTAACTGTGTGTGACTAACTAACTGACTCAAACTCAACAAACTGACTCAAAAAAAACTCAACTAATCCAACAGATCTATAGATCTGGGGAGATTATTCTGAACAAAGAAAAGAAAACAATAAAATCAACCTCCTCCTCCCCTTGAAATATCAAGAGGAGGAGGAGTATACAAAAAACTTGGAAGAAAACTAAGAACTTGGGGAGAGAAAAAAAAAAAGAGGGACGGCTAGGGTTTTAATTATTGTATTAAATTGGGTTAGGCCATTATTCTCAACTAGTTTTGTCATAAATGTTCAACTTGTCATGATTTTAATTTGGTGACACACTATAGAATTAGGAGGTTAACATTGCTACTCGCTACATAAATTCTTTCTTGCTACATAAAGCGTAAAAGGTTAAAACTTTCCCAATAAGTGTGTTTCTTAAGGATCGATTTTTTTTTCACCAAGAAGGATTGAACTTGTGTACCCTTATAAAAATATATTAATTTACATATACTTTCAAAACATTTAATTTTATTTATCATCCAATCTCACTTCATCCACAAATGCAATTAAACTAAATAGTATTTATTTGTGCCAAAAGAAAATAGAATTTATATTATGGATAATTATTTGATATATCGGTGGTGTAAATTTTGGACTCCAAGCGGGTTGTGACTGAATTAATTAAATTTTAGATATTTCAATCTAATCCCTAGGGGACACATGTCTCCCTTCAAAACTTGTTTGTGCAGTCTGCTAAACTCCACTGACACTGTATTATATATTAACCCTAATATTATATATGCACATTAGTAGCTGAAACGCTCCACTACATATATCTAATTAGGAAATACCAAGGAGAGAAATTTTATTCACGCGTTCAAATTCTTGAACTGATAATTTTTGCAATATGAGAAAACATGTTCTTCTTATATATATACATCTTTACAATAAACATAATTTGTATTCTTTATAAAAATGTATTGTATGTTTTTAAATTTAACATGAACAATTACTTACAATGTTATTAAAAAACAATAATTCACCAAAAAAAATTTTAATATTAACAGTACAATTAGAGGTGTTCATGGGCCGGGCCGGGCCGGGTTCGGGCTGGGCCCAAGCTTTGATTTATACCTATATGGCTTGTCCAAGCCCGGCCCGGCCCGATTAAACGGGCCTAAACTTATGCCCAAGCCCGCCCAATTAAAAAAAACTTTGTCCAAGGCCCGTCCAAGCCCACCCGTTTAGTAATTAAATATATATTATTTATTTATTTTGAACTTATTATTTATTATTTAAAATATATTTATTATTTATTTAATAATATATATTATATCTAAGATAATAAAACTTAATTAACATATATATTTTTATCAAAATAATTAATTTACACATCCAATGAATATTTTAACTAGTCAATCTAATTAAAAACAATTAAAATATTCTAATTATTTAAGTATACGGGCCGGGCCGGGCTCGGGCCGCGCTTTTATGGTTAAGACCAAGCCCGGCCCATTTTGTAAGCGGGCCTTAAAATTTTGTCCAAGCCCGTCCAACGGGCTTCAAATTTTTGTCCAAGCCCTCCCAAATATCGGGCGGGCTTACGGGCTTGGGCGGGTAACCCGGCCCTTGAACAGGTCTAAGTACAATTTAGTTACCACGTGCCTATAAATAATTTTAGCATGTAGTAGTAATATTAAAAATAAGAGATTAAATTCTATTAGGATCATCCTAAAAAGGGGTGGTTTTAGGATTCCACTCTAATGGTGCCATCTAATCAAATCTTATCAAATTTGAATCATCATCAAATTCTAATTTACACCCTACCACACCTGATTAAATTTTTATTAATTACTTAATCTCATTAAAAAAATTAATAAAATTTAACAGCTAAAGTCACGGTGCAAGTAAAAAAAAAGAAGTTAAAAATAAAATTTTTTTAAAAAATTATTCAATTTTAACTAAGGTTAAGTAATTAATAAAAATTTAATTAGGTGTGGTAAGGTGTAAATTAGGATTTGATGATGATTCAAATTTGATTAGATTTGATTAGGTGGCACTATCTTATTGGAATCCTAAAACCACCCATTTTTAGGATGATCCTAATAGAATTAACACTCTAAAAATAATTATAAAATTCAAGTTTGTCCGTTTAATTGAAAAGGAAAGGAAAGGGTGGAGGGATCATGGTATCTGTCATCATCAATGACTGGGATTGGAAGGTAAAAATCCACCAATATTTTTAGTATGGACGAATTAATCAAAAATATTAGATTGATTACGCCTGAACTATGTTTATTTTCTTTGCCTATTTTTTAGGTGTTTTTTACACATTTTTTTTTTAAATAAAGAGAACGTTAAGGGGGCATTTGGTTAGGATCACCCCCCAGATCACTAGTGATCTAAGATCATCAGTGATGCAAGATCACCGGTGATCAAAGATTACATGGGTTTATGGTGGTAATCCAGATCACCCTTCGAGGGGTGATCAGGGGGTAATCCGGATTACCACACCAAACCAAAAAGTGTAACCAAATAGAGTGATCTGAGATCACCTGTCAAGATCTCCACAGGTGATCAAAGATCACCCCCAACCAAACGCCCCTAAGATTAAAGGCTTAATGCCCAAAATCCTCCTGAAATATCAGAAAAAGGACACTTTGCCGCTTAATCTTTTATATATATATATATATATATATATATATGATTTTGCCCCTTGAACTATGAAAAAGGACATTTTGTATATATATATGATTTTGCCCCTTGAACTATGAAAAAAGGACATTTTGTCCCCTGCCGTGACAAAATTTAGTCACGTGCGTGCACGTTACTTACGGGTCTGTTAACTCGAGGTTGTCTACTCACATGGAATTTCCACGTCAGCCAAAAAATGGCCCCAACTGAATTTTTATCAATTTCTAGAAGGTAAAAAAGGTTGGCGTGGGGCCAACTTTTAACTAGCGTGGAAATTCCATGTCAGTAGACAACCTCGAGTTAACAGACCCATTAGTAACTTGCACGCACGTGACTAAATTTTCACGGCAAGGGGGAAAATGTCCTTTTTTCATAGTTCAGGGGGAAAAATTGGACAAAAAAAATGATTAGGGAGCAAACTGTCCTTTTTTTGATACTTCGAGAGGGGGGGGGCATTTTGGGTGTATTAAGCCATAAGTTAAATCAAAGGTATAGTACACAATAGTTCCTGCTGCATCAAGCAGAAGTAAATTTTTAACAAAATCAGGAGGAGTTCTAAATAGCATAAAAGACTCCTCTAAACCATTACAAAAGAGGAAGCTACCCCTTCTAGCTAAGGCATCCGTTGGACGATTTCCTTCACAGAACACGTGTTGGATCCTTACATCTTCAAAGTGCCTCATTAACCACCTGCAATCATCAATAACAATAGCATATTTAAGATTAGATTTGTTAGTGTTAGTAGCAGTAACAGCAGAAATAATAGCAGTGGCATCAAGTTCTATTACAAGTTTTTTGTGACATTGAAGTCTCTTGCCAAAGTAAGTCCATCTTTTATTGCCTAAAACTCTGCCAAAAAGTTAGTAGCTCGGCCAATATATCTCGAGGTACCTGCCACCCAATTCCCCAGACCATCTCTGAGAAAAGAGCCTGCTCCAACCTTACCTGGATTGCCGATGCAAGAACCATCACAATTAATTTTGAGCCATCCTTGCTCAGGAGCTTTCCAAATAACAGGGATGTTCATAGAGTGAATGATCTTGACTGTTCCTGTTACAACAAAAAAATCCAGAGGCTTTCCTAACAGCTATGTTTACTAAATTCATATGACCAAGATTCCCCTGAAACATCACTTGATTTCTATGAAACCAGATTTCCCAAAGAAGATGAAAGAAAACTAAATACCAAGGAAGGTGGGGTTGTTGAAGGAAATCTCTCCTACCCAAATTTTTCCTAACCCAAGACTCAATGGGAATATTAGCTTAAATATCAAAACCAGCCTGCTGCCACAGAGGTTTGACAACACTGCACTCGTGAAAAATATGACTTGGAAATTCTTCATCGCTATTGCAAAACGGACAAGCTAAAGTAACATTTAACCCCCTCCTATACAACAGAGATATAGTAGGGAAAATACCTTTGTGAATCTTCCAGAGGAAGATTTTTAACTTGGCAGAGCTTTAAGTTTCCAAAACCAAGTCCAACAATAATCACTATCAGAGATACCTTTAGCCAAATTATATGCAGATTTGATAGAATAATTTCCATCAAGAGAAGCTTTCCAAATAAAAGTGTCATTTTTATCTGAAAGTGACAGAGGAGTTGCCAGTAAATGAGTGAAAATGTCCTCAGGAAAAGGAAACAAAACAACTCATTGTCATTAAAGAACTGATCCACAGTGAGATAGGCTTCTCCAAAATTGAATGGACCATGCAACGGGGATCTTAGAGGGCCCAAACCTATCCAATCTTCATTCCCAAACGATGTTCTTTTCCCATTGAGAATTGACTTAGTTGTACCATTTTCAACCAGTTCATTTACCCAAACCATAGCTCTGTAAGTAGGAGAACTAGATTGACATTTTTTATTGAGAAAAGTACCATATTTAGCACCTAAAGACCCTGCCCACATTGAATTCGGATTTTGTTTGAAAGACCAGACAAGCTTCCCAAGGATGACTTTATTCAAAATCCGAGCCTCCTTCAAACCCAATCCACCCACTTCTTTAGGTGTTGTAACATCCCTCCAGTTAAGCAAATGAAATTTGTCTCTACCTTCATCCTTACCCCACAAATTGGTTAGAACTACTCTACCAACAGTTGGCAGTAACTTTGACTCCCAACCAGAGAGTTTGGATCTCATTTTATCAATAATGAATAAATAGTCATGTTTGGTGATTCTAGTTGTATGAAGAGGAAAACTAAGATATTTCCCCATTTCTTTTGTCTCATTAACACCAAGGATATTCACCAAACTTGATCTCTGATCATCCAAGGTATTTTTAGAAAAGAAGACCTTGGATTTATCTAAATTTATATATTGCCCAGTTTCCTTGCAAAAAGAAGATAAAAATTTCACCATAGAGCTTGTTGTTCTCTTAACCGCCCTCCCAAACAATATGATATCATCAACAAAAATAAGGTGTGAGAATGTTGGACTATTTCGAGAAATCTTTACAGGCATCCAATCCTTATTATCACATGCATCACATATATCCAAGCTAAGAAATTCCATGCACATGATTAATAAATAAGGGGAAAGTGGATAGATCCTTGTAAACCCAAAAATAATCAAGAACACTCTTAATAAAGCCCCATTCTAATCTATCACAAGCTTTCTCCAAGACCAAATTAATCGCCATAGCCGCAGTTTTTCCTTTTTTCCTTCCAAAAGAATGGAGAATCTCTTGAGTAAGGATAACATTATCAATACCCTTTTTAAGGATTGGGAATTTTAGGAATCAAAGATATTAAAGTATCATTTAAGTTAACTAGAGTAGCTTTCTTGACAAAAATATCCCTAATATCACCACAAAATTTCTCTTTTAAAATATTCCAATATCTTTGGAAAAAACAGGGGTGCAAACCATCAAAACCAAGAGTTTTATGGGTTTGAAGGACCACACAATCTTCCGAATCTCAATATCCGAGATAGGCATATTCAGACTAGTAATGGCAATATCGTCAAGGACAGTAGATTTACAAGGGGGGACAGCAAATCTAGGTTCAATGGTGTGAGAAGTGGAGAATAAATCAACAAACTGAAGATGAATGATGTCCTTGATAGCATCAATATTGGCAATCCAATTACCATTAATGTCTTGGATTTTAGAAATTTTGTTAAAATTTCTCCTGATCAATGTGGAAACATAAAAGAACTTAGTATTTCTTTCTTCATCATTCAACCAGTCCACTCTTGATTTCAAAGCCCATATATCCTCCTCATCTTTAAGAATTAGCTTATACTCAGCAGTTAGAACCTTATAAAGCTCAATTGAGAATTGAAAGGGAAAAATGGCCATGTCCTTTTCAATACCAGCCAATCTAGCAAGGATTTCCTTTTTCTTTTTGAAGATATTGTCGAAAAAAGATTTATTACAAAATATAAGATTATCCTTGACAGTGTTCAATCTATCATAAATATTACCATCAAGGGCCGTTTCGTTCAAAGGTTGCAGATATGACCATGGTATATACATACCCGAGTATTTCACTCGGGAATGTGAGATACCTGTCCATGTTGTGGTCATTTTCGATTGACACGTTTGTTTTGCACCAAATATAGCAGGGAATGTAACTTAACTGCATTTGGTTCTCGGGTCAAAAATGGTGGTCATGTAATGGGTATATCTGCCATTTTTCAGAAATACCCTTGTTACCAAATTGGTTAAATAACAGGGAAAAATTTTGAGACAACATTGAAATTCCAAATTTTATACACAATACAAGTAATATTTAAACACAATAAATACAAAGCCAATACTATATCACTTCCAACCAATATATGAAATTATGCACAATATTATTCCTAAGGCAAATTAATAAGTGAAATTATGCAGAGCACCATTCACTATTCTATGCCTCTGTAGAAGCCTCTTCCCTTCGAAGTTCGAATTGTTCCAAGACATTTTCAATTGCAAAACTTGCACCACAACTGATCAAATCATATAGCTCATAATAAGTTTCAAAAGGAAGGATGGAATTGTTTGTAGAAACTCAAATAAGAAAAGATGTTCATAATATACTCACCCTCCAGATGTATCAATCACTTCTTTTTTAATAAAACAACAGCAGACAATAACTAAACAATCAGTCCTCCAGGCACCAAAAGGAAGAAAACAAATCTCCTTCTAACCAAAGCCATTCAGCCCTGATACAAACCATGAAGCAGGACACTAACAAAAAAAAAGATCACAAGAAACAATCAATCAAAACACTACCAGTCAAAAAAATTCACAATCGCCACTAAGTTGTTCTCAAGCTCAACACTTTTAGCCTTGTAGCCATCACAACCATGAATCGCCTCATAAATCTCCTCCACCAAGATGAGTTTCTCAAACCATATTAAGCTCCACTCATGAAAGAAAATGGCTAGGAGAGAGCAACGAACCGCAAATCCTACAACAATGAAACGAAAGGCCACTGTTATGAGTCTTGAAAACCTAGAAACTCATTCAAATAAAACCCACACCCACCCTCAAAACGAAGAGAAGATGCGAAAAAACAATTTACCCAAGCTTTAATCAAGAACGGCCGGCGCGAAACCATAGAAATTACTATGTGATTTGGGCAAAAATGGAGATATAGGGTTTAGGCAAGGGAAGAAATTATGCTTGAAGAAGACAAGTAATAGAAAAATAGAAAAGAAGGGGTCGATTTATGTTTGGGTTTTGTAGAAAATATTTGTAAAATAGGGGGTGAGGTAGGAAGAAAAACTTGAGACATTAGGGCATTTTGGACTTTAGCCATTTAAGTGAGATGCCCATGGAGGGCGACTCGAGTGATCATCTGAGATACCCCCCAATTTCAAGGGGAATCAAGATGACACCCCACGTGGTCATCAGGTCACGTGAGGGTATCTACGATGACCACCCAAACGTGGTCATCTAGTGGTCATCTGGGAAGATAACCAGCAATCTCCCAGGATGACCATAAACCAAACGGCCCCTGAACATTATCCCAACTACTCTTCACCACAGGTAAGAATTCAAGATAATTATGCCCCTTGGTCAAAACAAAATTATGAAGAAAACAAAATTATGAAGGTGAATAAGAAAAGGGAAGTGGTCAAAATAAGTTCTAGGCAAATGAACCACATAAGCATCAAAGTAATTCTTCAATCAGGGTTTGCTAAAGCAAGGTCAATTCTTTCTTGAATCAAATTACTAATATTCCTTTTATTAGACCAAGTAAATTTAGACGCTTTGAAACTCAAATCAGAGACATTACAATGATTAATACAATCATTAAAGGCTCTAGACCTACCAATAGAAATGGGGTTACCACCCTTCTTATCAGCAGAACACAGAACCTCATTGAAATCACCAGTAATCAACCAAGGCAGATTATGACTATCAGCAACAACACAAAAATTATCCTAAAGCAATCTACGTTCAGCAATTCTAGGACTAGCATAAACGCCAGATAAAACCAAGTTAAATTAGAATATAGTACCTTCACAGTAGCGTGAATTTCCTACTCTATGGATCCAATCAACTTCAGCTCCATCTTATCTGATCTCCAAAAAATCCAGATACCTCCACGACAACCAATGGTATCTGAGTCGAAAAACCTATCAAACGACAGACGTTGGATGATATGTTGTACTGTCGAAACCCTAACCTGAGTTTCATTCACATCTCAGCTTTAAGAATTCGTACCAAATCCAGCACAGTACAGACAAAGTCTGGGTGTCTAGCACCCCTGCAGTTCCACATGATCATTGTCATCCCCACTGTTGGTTTTTCGACCTCTTCTAGTCTTTGATCGTTCGGGTACTTCTATACCACTCTTCCCTTGCTTGGTTAAGTGATAGTGTCGAGTGAACATCGACTTTGTGCATTATTCAACTCTCCGAGTGGAGGTTTGGGAATTCCTCTGGCAGATTTGAGGATCGAGCGTAGACGCGGAACCATCTCACACTCGGACTTGTCGAGAGAGTCACAGCTTAGAATATGTTGTTGTCGATTAAGAACTCGATCACTCCCACATGGAGTGAAAACCTCTGAAGGAATAGGGTCCAGAGTTGCGGGTTCCAATTCTGGAATCCCCAAAAACGATCCCAAATCTCTGTTGTATCTATCTCCAGCTACATTGGGAATTGACGAGGAAAGATCATCGTTGGTAGGATCGGCTCTTCCCAAATCTAACGACTCATTTGTCTCTCCATTGCCCGATTCCTTTAAGCCCGAAACACAATTGATGGTTCGAGGATAATGCTGGCCTTTAGACCATGCTTTTCTACACTCATACTTGTTTCTATTTGATATAATTAAAAAAAAATAGAATATTAAAATTCTATTTAAATTTTTTTAGTTTCATGAATAGAATTAACCGTTATGAAAAAAATTAAAAAAAATAGATATTGTGCTAAAAGCAAACGGGTCTAGAAGCACAGTGTTAAGTATGGTCTTTTTTTTTCGACAGCAAGTGTTAAGCATGGTCTAACGGCCAATTAGTCTAAATAATCTCATCAAGGCCTAAGATTTATGTAAGAGTTACTAATAGTCAAGGTATGTCTCATTCTCTGATTAGGTTCTATTATGTGATATTATCTCATTATTCCTAAGAATCTCTAACTCTCTCTTTACATATAGAGGAATCTTATTTACTTCAGCGAGAGGACCTCCGGTCACCTAAGGATCCTTACTCTTACGATTCTCTCTTGTACAGGCATTGAACAGAGCTCGTTATCTCAAAGTTGACCACGATACGATTTGGCATCAACACACAGTAACAACGAGATAATAATTGTCACCTTTTGGAATGAATTTGGTCTCAAATGGGACGAGATTCATCCCAAAAGGTAATAGTTATTAAGGGACAGAGTAATATATAATAGGTTGAATGAATTATCCGATTGACTGAGTCTTAAATAAAATTGGTCGGAGACTTTGTTCATCCTTTTGTAATAATTGAGCAATATTATAGTAGACGAAAGTAATCTTGAATATTTCGGCTATTAGTGGTCACACGAATTAATCATGATAATGATGAAATGAATTAATTATGCTCAAATACAGTGGTCAATAAATTTAAATAAACAAATCCCCATCACTTGCCATCAATCAACAGCTCCTCCGAATTGAATCCGTTTATGATATGTTTTTTAGTGACAAAAATCGTCTGCCTCGAAATGGTGCCCCCACTCCGTCCCCCGCACAAGAAGCCGCCACGTGTCCAAGCCCACTAACCCCTAACGTCTCCCACACCACCAACGTTAATTAACCCTTGTCAAATGTTAATTCACAATATTTAACCGTTTGTGATATTTAAATGAAAAATAAGATTGTAAAAGTATTTAATTATCATTTAAATAAATAAGGTGGATATTATTTTGAAATAAGATGCAAAAAAACTAGCTAATAATTTGGATATTCAATTATGGTATATATATATATTTATATATATATATATATATTATATAGTGTATAGTAGTTGACTAGCTAATGTTTTATGACGATATTTTAAGAATAAGATATTGTAAGTTGTAAACTGAGATTGACGTTGGGGTTGGGTACAATTATCATCACAAAATAAAATTGAAGGATTATCAAATGTCGACAAGACTCTAAAAATATCGATGAGTAAGCCATAGATTTTTGTTTTCTGGCAAAAAAAAACCATGTTTATCATGAAATCTTTTTACCGATTGTTGAGGAAAAATTGCTTTTATGAAAAAATATCTTTTAATCAATTTCACTGTTTATATTTAGATTAATATTTTTTGGTATGTTAATTAGATGCATATAAAAATCTTTAAGGGAGTGATCTTTTCTCCATACCTCAAGGCTTTTTTTTTCTTTGGCCAGATACCTAGCTCAAGGCTCAAAATCAATATTTTTTTCTTATTTCTCTCTCACTTTTTTTTTTTTTTACATTTCTTCTTATTTCTCAAAATAAATTACTAACACAGTAATATTTGATGACACCTATTGTTACGGCGGACTCACGTCTACACAACGCCCATATTGCTTTGTTTTTTTTTTTTGCTTTTTTTTGTTTTTTTTTTTTGAAAAATAGATAATTTTCATTTATTTAACTGATTGTACAATAATTTTAGGAATATCATCGCTCATTACATCAAATTTCAGTAAAACCCTATAATCGATTACCTTTTGCACTTGAAGAACTGGATCTTCCTTGGAAATCCAAAACGCTTGTCGTGAATCATGTTGATGTCTCGCTATTACGCCCATCACTCCCTCGTTGTCGTTTGTTCTTCCAAACAAAAAGTTTTGATCAACGATGATCAAGTGATTGATTCGATGGACAGATCTCTTCCTTGCACCCAAAAGAAAGAGATAGGGATTGCAATGATTTTACCACAGATCTGAATAAATAAAAGGTTGATCATGCTTAAAACTATCATAAAATTCAGACTCGATAACTCAGATTCAAAAAGAACTGAGATTAGACTCGAAACTGACTCGAAAAAACAAACTGACTCAAACTGACTCAAAAATAAACTCAAATAAAAACTGGACAGATCTGTAGATCTGAATACTTTATTGAAAAACAAAGAAATTAACAAAAACGAAATCCTCCTCCTCCCCCTTGACGAGACAACCAAGGAGGAGGAAGAGTAGTAGAAACATTAACAAGAACTAAGAAAACTAGGAGAGGGAGAAAGGGAGAGAGGGGAGGGCAGCTAGGTTTTTCTTTGTGCCCATATTGCTTTGTTAATTCGCAAAAAGAAGGTGAGTCCTTCCCACGTGATCGTATCAATGTAATGTATCATCAACAATTCAACATTTAGCAAGTACTAGCATTTATCAAAAAAGCCCTTGACTTTTGAGGTTATATTTTTGTCTTATTTATCAATGCATATATCATTACGTGGTACGAGTTATCCTATCCACCTTACCTTTCACTTCAGCAATAAGATAATTTCTGTGTTGCTATGTCGTCAAGTATGGTTTTGAATTTGAGTCGCGGTTCAAATTTTATAAATTGATGAAAAAACAAAATAGTATCACGGGAATTTGCTGTTAGGATTTGATGTAAGCTGAATCGAATGTCAATTAGATACGGAAAGGTTTGCAAAACAATTAAGTTTACATTTATAACATTCAATTATCGAAAACCTGGGGAATAAAATTTCAATTATCAAAACAAATTTCATCGAATCCCTATAAGATGAGATTATAATAGTCAAGGTTTGAAAGTGTGCATAACATATATAGATTCAAATTATGTTAATTATAGTTCTTTGTTGGTAAAAGATTTAGAAATCCAAAAAAAAAAAATTGACAGATAAAATTTTGATAAATCAATATGAATGGACGGCCTTACTTTTCATCTGTTTTAATAACTTTAATTCAGCTCCTCCTGTTGGATCGACTTATAAATTCAGTTAATAATAGCTCTATATGTATATATACGAATACAATTGGAAGACAAAGAAGAAGTAATTATCACTACAGTGTATTTTCTTTTATAATAATTTGAACAAGCTGATCTCAAACTTTGAACAAGCTAATAAGTTGCCCATTTTTCTCTCTAAGAAAACAAAACACTCAATTTTATTTCATGCCTTTTCATTAGCTACAACTTCTAAGGCCATACTATTGGGGAAATGGAAAAATGTTACTTATTAATTTTAAAAAAAGATAACGACAAAATGTAGACGCGTATTTGATTAAGAGAAGTGTATTTAAAAAAAATTTTTAAAAAAAAGAAGTCTTAGATCTTTTTGTTAGTATTTTGAATTATATCATACAGCAAAATGGGGAATGAGAGGCTAAACCTAACATAATGCATCCACATAAAATATTTCACCTGAATTAATTATTGTTTCCTAATTTGAATTGGCTTCTTGTTGTTAAGTATTATAGTTTTCAATAAGTACTTGTATATTATAGGGAAAAAAGGAGTCAAATTAATCATCCAAACTTACACCTTTTCTCCGATATCCGAATCAAAAGCTTTTTATGTGCAGACATTGTGAGATATAGTAAATATATCATATATTAATATTAACAATTAATTAATGTTAAAAGTAAAACAAGAATTTTGCATCGTCCGAATAAAACTTGAAAGATTTTTAAAAGAGTTGAAAAGTAAATTAATAATACTACTACATATATAGAGTTAGCTAGAGCAGTTGAGTTAATGAATTTAAGACACGTAAACAAAATGGAAATTTGTATTGAATCGTAATGGTTTTTTTTTTTTTTTTTTTGATAACGCAAAACCAATGGTTAAACCAAAGGTACTTGACTTTTCTGGTTTTTTTTTTTTTTTTTGATCAAAGACTTTTCTGGTTGAATCAACAATTTCTATATAATTCATCTCATTGACAAAAGGAAAAGTGGAAAACCAACTAGTTGAATCAACATTTTCTATAATTCATCACATTGACAACAGGAAAAGGGGACAACATATATTTAGACTATAGTAGTAGTATTTTTCTTGTGTTAGTAAAAACTTTTCCTTTCATTGAACGTGGACTCTTGGAAAAATATAAAATAAAATTTAAAAAGTCTTATTATTTCGTGATGATTTTGACAAGAAATTATGCATGGCTTGGCGGTTTACTTATGGAATTGAAACATTATTTGAAATTTGAATGTTCCTTTTTGTTTTTAAGGTATTGAAAACTCTTTTCTTAATAGACATGTGTCATAGTGATTATTTTTATATTCCAACAATACATATATCCTTTTTTGAAAAATGCCCATTAATTAATATCTATCCATACTATTAAAGTTATAGAATTTGGAGTTTAAAGAGCTATGACACATAAGCATTTCTATTTTCCTTAAAATTACTAAAAAATTATTTAGTTTAAATTTCTTTAAATATTTTTTGGTGTAGTGTGAATATTTAATTGGATTGGTGGTTTTTGCAATAGCATTTATTAAAAATTAGATACTATCCCCGCACATTCGCGTCGAGTTTTTCAGTTTATGATTGGAACTGAATAATTTCAATTCTAAGTGAAGTTTTATTTTATGTAATAGCAACTAAGTTAAATGGAATGAAATATTGTTAGAATTCTAATGTCTAAATGAAAATTACATTATTTTCTTTCAAAAAACAAATTTTCTACTCAAAAAAGGAAATGAAATTTTACTTTGATTATAATTCAATGTTCTAAATATTATTTGGAATTCTATATATATAATAATATATATTGGTTTTCTACTAACTAATCAACTTTGGACAAATGCCAATAGCAACGGAGCCAAATACTGAGCATACAACAGTTTGAGGATAACTTTAATAGTAAGGTATAGATAGATAACAAGGGCCTGATTCAGAAGCATAGTGAATGTGGAACTTAGCAATTTTTTTATTTAATTTTATGTTATTTGAAAAAATAAAGTGGGTTCTAAATTATTCAATGTAGTGGAAAATTAATTCAATTGATAACTATATTGACTTTTCCAAGAAAATTTTATTACTTGAGTGCTTAAGAAGAGTGATAATCCTATAGACTCGAGTCCGTGGAAATTATTATGCAATCGAGGCTAAATCATACTTATAATCATATATTCAAATGAATTTTAATTGATCGAGGTAGTATTTTAAACGAATTTTAGTTTGGGATGTGAAATTTTTTATTTATTGAGGTAGAAGTTTAAAATAAGGTTTCACGTTAATAATTAAGATATAATTCCCAAATAAATTTTTTATTTATTTTATGGGTAGATATAGACTTCTAAACATTGATTATGGGAAGGTTTTAGCATGAATATATATAATTATATGTGTAATTTAGCCTCGATTGTGTGGTCACTCTCACAGACTCGAGTCTATAAAATCATCACTCACTTAAGAATGGTGTGAAAAGATTTTTGTTAGAGTGTTGTTTACATTTTTTTAATGAAGTGATTATTAGTATTTCCATTTGTGTTTCAATTTATTTGCAAACAAAATATCAATACTCGCGACTAGGGGTGTAATTGAGCCGAGCCGAGCCGAGCCGAGTAGTGCTAAGCTCGAGCTCGGCTCGTCTCGAAAATACAAGGCTTGAAGCTCGGCTCGAGTTCGGTCGAGCCTCATTTTGGAGGCTCGAGCTCGAGCCTATAACGAATTGTTGGATAAGGCTCAGCAGAGAGTCAAAATTCCAATTTTCCAGCATTTTTCAAATATACCATCAAACTTCAAAAGGGGAAATTGCAATAAATACATATATGGAATGATTGAGTATGCAAATAATCAGAATAACAATTTCATCAAGAAGCATGAAAAAGCTTCATATCCCAAATCAATGAAAAATCACCAAAGCTGAAAGCTATACACAAATGCTTTATTGTTCCTTCTATTTCTATTTAGAGGAAACTAATTATAATGAAAGAATCAATAATGAGGGGTATGATATTTTGACGGATAAATTGTTAGTTCATTATTAAAACTCATATATATATATAGCTCCTGATTATTCTTCAAGCAATCAAACACCTTATAACCTGTGAGATTTGCAGAGAAGAGAGCTGCTGGTTGGTGAAGAGTGACTCTGCACTAGGAATTGTTAACAAACCAAGTTAATTAGGCAGTGTTACATATTGGAGATCTAAAGAACTTAATATTGAATGCATTTCAAACCAAATACCAGTAAGAGTTCAGATGAGTAAAGTTGACAATAATAGCTCATTCAAGGAGTCCTAGACATCAGCAGACTTTTGCTTCGCTAAGATAAGAAACAAAATTCCTTTGAACTCCTATGAACAAGTAATGAGACACCAAACAGTTATGAGCTTACATGATTTTCCAATATAAATCACATCATAAACAGAAAACTCAAAGAAAGCATAGATCAATTACCATTGATGCAAAGACTAAAGAGAACAAAAAAAATTAACTCAGAAGCCCCAAAAAATAAAATCAATCGTAAATATAAACATGGAATAGAAAAAAAATAAAAAAATCTTAGAGCATAGATCAATTACACAAAATGAACCCAAGAAAAAAAAAGCATACCCGACTTTAGAGTAGGAAGCAGAGGAACAAAGCAGAGGAGAGAACTGAAAGTATAAATAGATAGACGTTCAGCAAAGCTCCAATCGTAGAAACATTAAAACGAAAAGGAAAGAGAAATTTGATTCATATATTAAAGAACCAACCTCAAAGCTGAAGTGAGAGAAAAAAGAAAGCCAAACAGGAAAAGAAGAATAGAAGAATAATAAGGTTGGACTTGGCAACAATGGGGTTAGGGTTAGGGCGAAAGAAGAATAGAAGATGAAAGGGGGGGAGGGGCGGCGTGCTTGGGGTGGGACGATGGATGGTTTGAAAAGAAGATAGAAAAAAAAAAGAATTAGGACCATTTATTACAATTACAAATTTATTCCTTATATTAAAAATCTGTAAATTATATGTGTAAAGTTAATATAGTAAATGAACTATAAATATATTATATATTTATAATAATATTAGAGGAGGCTCGTTTAGACTCGACGAGCCTACGAGCCGAGTATTAAAATACTCGAGCTCGCCTCGTTGAACTAGGGCTCGAGCTCGGTTCGAATTTTCCGAGTCGAACTAGAACTTTTCTCGAGTCGAGTCCGAGTAGTTCACGAACTGTACTGTATCACTTACATCCGTACTCGCAACGAAGCGTGAGCAGTGTCACCTTGTTCAAATTATAAGGTTGGACTTGGAAGCATTTTTCTCCCTTTGTGTTTAGGGAAAAAAGTTTAAATATAGCCATAAATTTATTTTCCTTTTCGGTCACGAAAACATTAAATAAAAATAGTGTAGAAATTAGAATTGGACTTATTCATGGCTCATTGTCAAATTTCTATATCTAATATTTTACAGGCTTGTTTTATCTGCTTTTATTTAGAATTTGGGCCAAAATTATCAAGTTTAAGCCCAAATCTCAAGTATAATTTTTAATGGGTACTATGTAAGGTGTGTTAGCTCCTCTAGATCCCCAACCCGTATTGGAAATGAAATTCATTTATACGTTAGTGTAGATAAGATATGCACATAAATTATTATGGTATGTTACTTCAATTCTCTTAAACCAAAATCATTATTGCTAACTATCTAGTTTTTGATAAGATTTTCATTAAATTATTAGGTAAGGTCACCCTTCTGAAATCTATGTTCTTACTACATGCTTCAACAACCTCAAGGTCCATAAAAGCTTTAATTAAAGCAACAATGAACATGTATGTTTCTTCTTCATGTCAATTATGTGCAAAATTTGCAGAGACACATATACATATGCACATAATTATTATAGATCTGGTAAAATTATTTATAAAGACAGAACAGGGCGCCCGAACCCTGAATTCTGAAATTACAGGCGACCACAAGTGTCAGCCGTGGTATTTGTCAAGAAAACTCTTGACAAAAGTGACCCAATCTATAAAAAGATTGTGTTTGTGCAAACGTATCCTATGCTCATAATTGCGAATCTGGTAAAAGTGATATTCATAATAACACTGTCAAAAGCATTCGAAAAACAGGATTTTCAGATTTTTATAGCTCAAAATAACTTTGAAAGGAAAGAAGAATCCAAACTACTAGATTACATTGCAATAACCTTTTTACCTTTCCATCAATCTTAAACAAAATGCCATACCGGTTTACGACTAAGTGACAAACTGCATATCTGGCTACAAGCCCTAAGCTTCATGTATATCATGTGTTCATACTTGAAAGATAAAAAGGTATTACTTTTCACTGACTATATAAACCTATACCTAGTCCTAGTTAAGGACACAAACATTGTCATTGAAGAGTTCATTTCCTAAACTTATAGTATCAAGTAAGCTACTGAGGTAATCAAATTAGCTATATATATATATATATATATTCTTTTAACATATTTGAAGTATTTAGTACTTGTTTTGCTTGCAGTTATGTGAAATTTCCATTACTTTGCTTACATTATTTTATGTTTATAAAACCTGAAGGTTGAAAATTATGCTAGGAAAAGGCGCATCGAGTTCAATGAACATGGCGGATGGATCAGCTGAAGACATGCCTCTTAAGAACAACTTCACTATGCTGGTCGTTGATGATGACCCTATTATTTGCAAAGTGCATGACATGCAATTCAAGAAATTTGGACTGAAACCTCAGGTTGTCGAAAATGGGAAGAAGGCTGTTGATCTTTGCCTTGCTGGTGGTACTTTCAATCTTATTCTTATGGACAAGGAAATGTTTGTCATGGATGGTGTTGAGGTATATATACAAATACGTAACTTTCCCAAATCATTTTGCTTGCACAATAAGAAAAGTAATAATGAGTCTTTACTATAGAAGAGTCAAGAAAGGCTCCAATCATTCTCGTACTAGACACACCTCAAACATATCGAGAAATATGATTAATGCTATGAGTATCATAAAAGATGATAGACTCGTTTGGCCTTAACATGTTTAATTTTTGTTACAGGCAACAACGGAACTGCGAGCTATGGGGGTGAATAGCTTGATTGCGGGCGTGACTTCCGGTGACTCACCATATAAAGTCACCATATGAGAAGCAAGTTTTCATGGAGTCAGGCTTGGATTTTTGCTTTGAGAAACCCTTGACTCCCGAGAAGATCACTTTTCTTCTCCAAGAGCTCAACAAGAACAATTGATCCTTCGAAGGATCAAAGATGCATGTTTCTATCACCATTCATTTAGCTTCTTATCTTTGTTCTAAGCTGCAAAAGATTTCAACTTTATATAGCCTTTCTATTATTACTAGTAAAACTTAAAAGGGAAAAAATGGACTTACCCGAAATGGGCTGGCTCATTATTGGGTTGGGTTATTATGTTTATTTATTGACCCACTTAACTCGAATTGAACTTATATGTTACCCATTGGGCTTTGCAACCTTTTGCTTCATCTAAGATAGGTGATGGCCTATCTTTATTCCTTTCCTTATAATTTTCATTCCATCCAACCATTTATATTTCAAATGACAGTAGTATTACTTTCCTTAATGAAATGGAAAAAATGTTTAATTTACCAATATTTTAGATGTTAATTTTCTGGATTAAACATGCATGAAAGAATGCATGCAATTCTTTAATTAGCAAACTAAACATAATCCAATATAAATAATCAATGGTGTATTAGAAGAAAAAAGGACAAATTTATATATGAACCACTCCAAAGTTTGATTATATACAAGGATTTCTTTGTAAACACCTTTTCTTTGTAAACGCTTTTTACCTATTTTCAGTATGATCAAAATGCAGAGACATTCTTAAAAGCTCAATACATCAAACTTCAGAAAAACTGTTATAGAAGAAGGAAGCTCAATAAGCAAGACTCTATCTCCTTTCTTAAATAAAGAAAATTGCAGATGAAATTCTTATATCTGTTTCAAATAATTTATAGAAGAAACAAAGAGGCAAATGCAGCATTAATTCAAAGGGTATATATCCAACAACAGTGCAAGAAAAGCCTGTATGCCACTCCATCCATAACTTCTCCGCACAAATTGATCCCAAGGCTTCATCTATAGCCCGCATCTCGCAGCAGCTACTCCAAGTATCTGCAGCAACCGGCTCAAATCTACAATCCTTGAAATCTTGGTCATGATCATCTAGTATGAATGAAGATTGACCCCTTTTTCCATCAAATGGTACAATTTTTTTATTAAACATATAAATTTATCTTTTATATATATATATATATATATTATATATATATCTATATCTATATATCTATATACTATATAAGTCTAAACTTCAAAAACCTTGACCTGAAATATCTAAAATACCCTTCTTAATTTTAATTGTTTAGAATTCCTTTAAAGGATAAACATGTATTCTTATTTCATCAAGTTTTATTAATGGTTGATTTCTTTCTTTTTTTTTTTACTTTTAAGGGTTTATTTTTTAAAATTAATTAAATTAATTATGAATGTAATAAGAAAATTTTCTAATAATTTGTTTACGCGGACTTCTTAAACTTTTATTTAAATTTAACTTTGATTTCTAAGCCCTTCTATATTGGCTAACAGAACGTATAAGTTTTTCTTTTCTTTTTTTTTAATTTGTTGAATAATCGTATAAGCTTTTTCTTTTTGGCATCAATCGTATAAGCTTTTTACATAACGTGATTTGAATATCCAATTACTATAAATCAATTAAGAAGCCAACGTGAAGGGCTTTCAGTTTTCAATTTTTTTAAATTGAGTTCTTTTACAATAAAGGAAAAAATAATGAATATAATCAAGTAATACAACCCAGAGTTCTCAAATATCCTTAGATTCACTGGAAAACATTTGAAACAAAATAATTAAAAAAATAGCAAAACTTTGGTGATTAGAATGAAAATATATAAAAGTTGAGAATTGTTATAAGTTGATTTGAGAGAGAAATTTTTGAAGATGGTAGAAAGAATAGGAGAGATGGGGATGACGAGGTAATTAATGGAGAGAATCTTTGCTTAATTTTTTATTTTTCAAATAAAGAATAGTGATGACCAATCAAAAAAAGGGAAATATTTTTAAAACTATATTATTTTGGGAGAAAAAAAATTTTTGGTGAAAGAAAAAAGTTTTAAAAACAGTATAGTTTGGTTAAAAACTCGCTAAATTCAAATACCAACTTTAATTATATTTCACTTAAAAAAAAGAAAGAAAAGACTCAAGAAATTTTGTTTTTAGTAGATTTTCAATCGCCTTTTTTGTAAATTTTCAATTCAATTGAAGAGAAGTGGAGTGCATTAGTTCATAGTACAAATTAATTTACAAGGCCGGTATGTGATGTAAAAAAAATTAAATTTGTTTCTTATTAATATTAATTTGTTTTATATATATAACATTTAATTTAAAATATATTGGTTAGATTAAACTATTTAAACTGATTTATCAAATTTTTAATATATCTTTCAATATAATTTCTCTTTGTTCATAGTAAAAAGAAAGATATTTTAATTCAATAATTTGGTCATGAAGTATAGGCTTAAATTCATTAAAAAAAAACTTATTTGAATTAAAATTTGGTCATACTTTTTTGCTTCTATTTAGTGAATTAAGAGAGTAAGAATTTTATTTTATTTTTATGCAATAGAGTAAAAGTTCATTATTTGAAATTAAAATTGGAACGAATGAAATTATCAATTAGGTATACTTTGTCAAAAAAAAACTCTCAGGAAAATTGAAGCATTAATTAAAATAATATAAGTATATTCTTAAATGGAATTTGTTTTAATAAGTTTGATAGTGATTTACTTATTAAAAAAATTCTTATAGTTTAAAGTTTAATCGTTTGTACTATACAATTTAGCTGATTCCCATAAATTAAGCATATTAAGCAATATTATTTTAGGGTAATGTTCTTATATTTGTTCAAGTTTGGCAAGGAGTTCTCTTTTCTTCTCCACAAAGATTTCTTTCATTTGTTTATGCACTAATTCAATCAAAGCATCATTATCTTTATATTTTTCCTCTTTATAGTGACAGATTGTGGAAAAAGTAAAAAACCAATAAGCACTTATGGAACTTAAAAAATTTGTTAATAAAGTTGTAATTCACAATAATTAGATTATTAGAACCGTGAATGTACGTATCATGGGTGATTTCTTTTATAGTTTTAGTACTCATTTATAATTTTAATGGTCTACAATTTTTATTTTCAATTAAACCGAAGTTGTTATTTCCAATGATATAACACATTAACATAGGGGGGATTATAAATTAAAAGGATTAGAACTTTGGTCTTAGTTTTGATTTGGGACTTTGGATAGTACACGGATGAGACATTATTGTTGGGAAGTGAGTCTTTGGATGTATATTCAAAAAGCAAAATTCTTTGGTCCTATTTTACATTACCCAATCTTTTTTTCCCTACTTTACCTTAATGCTTGAATTATTTGATCCAAAATAATTCAAATACATTAAAGTTCCTCAAGTAATTAACCGGATATCTACAATACCAATACCAATTTTGCCTTTTGCTTCTCTATAAGGATTTTATCAATTGTGTTTTTCAATATAGGACACTTCTTTGATTATAGTTTATCTTCTTAAGTAACCATGAATAAGAAATTTGATAATCAAAGTGACCAGCTAAGACTACAAGATTATTGAATTGGTTGATAGTACTATATATTTTATATAATCATTATAGTTTTTTCTTAACCTTAGATTAAAAAAATTGGGAACCTTCACCAATATTAATTATGAAAGTTTTAATTGTTTTGATAATCTCCATAGTTTTTTAATAACCTTAATAACCTTAACCATTGAATATATACCAATAAAAGTACATCACTAATATCTCGAGTTTTATTGTATTTTTTATGATAATATTACTAATGTAATGTATAAGTTTTCATTATTCAAAATAGAATAAAGCACTTAGTATTTATAAAATTTATGAGGTGATAAAGTATTATGTATATATATATATATAATATATTAATAATTAAAAAAAGTTTTTTTTTCCATAACAAATTAAAAAAGTATTATTAGTAGTAAATATAATAAAAAAACACAACTTACAAATAACCAAAATTTAAAATTTTACAAAGAAATATAGTTATTGACAACATTATATTACATTTAAAATAAATATATTAAGTGAGAGGAGATGACTTTTCATTGGTCACACTTGATGACAAAGACGAACTTTGTTGAACTGACAAAATACTATAAAAAAAAGATATTTTCATAGACTATTAAACATATACTATTTATTATATACTTTCATTTGGATTTGGAATTTTTTTCTTTGTTGAGTGGTACAAGTGAAATCTCATTACAATCAGAATAAATCTCCATATACCCAAACATCTAAATTAAAATCCAACCCAAACTAAAAAAATTTACCTTAAATAACCTATTTACCAAACAACCAAACAAATAAACAAATAAATAAACTAACTCACATTCCATGAGACTTGAACCTAGGACCTTATGGTCCAGACACGATGCACTCATCTGTTGAATTAACAACTTGAGTTAAATTCGGATTTTTTTTTATTTTATATGATTCATAAAAATTAATTTTTCATGTTATATTACAAATTAATATGCTATTTATTATATTTATATTATTTTAATTCTTATATTAAATCATTAATATACGTGCAACGCACGTAGATATAATGACCCACCTATAAGCTATAACTGTATAATATATATATTAAATACTTTTTTATATACAAAAAAAATAGTTTTTTTTTTGGAAGAGTGACTCTTCAAAAAAAAAACCCTAACTAGACTCATAATATGTACGATACATTCCATGTGTATATATCCATTTGATTTATGGAATGATTACTTGTAAGAAAAATATCAATATATCATCTTGCAATAAAAAAAAAGTCCCGGATGCCTTTCAATTAAAATTATAATGTTAAACACTTTGGTGAGTAAGACATGAACTTTTCATACAAATAATTCTCCAACATTGCACCTAAAGTTAACATGAAAATTAATGAATAATGAAAATCACTCACCAAATCCAAGTGCGCTGCTCTGAAATCTAGATATATACCGGATGGGAGACAAAAAAAAGTTAGCTTAGATAGTGTTCTATTATAATCCAACCTTTCAGACCTCGTACGATCCCCTAATGATAGCAGGTTATATTAATAAAGAACGTGCGTCTGTCTCCTTTGACTTTATTTTCTCAATCGGGAATATGGAAGAGATAAGGGCACCCATTCAAAGTAATCAAAAAGTGTGTACTGAGTAGTGCACCCGTTTTCGTCACTCTTATTTGAGTTCCGGAGGATGAGTTGATCTGATGGCATAAGTGGGTTTTCCTTTGTTAGATAAAATTAATGAAAAAGTTTTTCATCTGATTAATAAAAATGAAAACAATTGGAAATCAAAGAAAAATCTAAATAATCTAAGGAGAGGATTTTAAGAAAATGATTTATTCATAGATGCATTGTGACTCTTGAAAGGAAAATATTGATAGGAGCAACAACTTAGAAAAAAATAAGTATTACTATATTTTTAGGCAAATGAATAGTTTTTGCAAATAAAATTTAAGAAGAAATACAATCCAGAATTAAAACATTAAGGAGTTCGGCTATCCACACCAATAATTCATATGTTAATTCTAAATTATATTTTGAATTAAAGAATGCACTGACCCTATTCCATTTGTCTTGATATGAGGAAGGGGAAAAACAAAAAAAAAAAACAAAGAGAGGAAAGTCATCTTAGTTGTATCTATGTGATATATGTCATTGGTGAAATTCCACCATCTCAATCTCAATATCCCCATGTATCTCAAATTTTGAAGAGAACACCTCATAAATGACATTGTGATTCTCTTACGACTAATCTAATCTAATTTCTTCATTCTCACAGGAGTTGTCAAAGAAGTATTATTTATATACACAATACAAAATTGTAATAACAAAAGAAAATTTAATAAGAATTAATTCATAGTCATAAATAAAAGGAATTTAGAGCAATCATAACTTCCAAAATAATTTTTTTTTTGAGGTGATAACTTCCAAAATAATTAAATAGGCAAAATAAAGGTGATTTAATTATTGGGAAGTTGGAAATAAGCCGTTAAAATAGTATTAATGATAGTGTAATATCTAACATTACAAAACAATTGATCCAATTAGTAAAATATGTATTGTAATAATAACCTTAAAAACCCAATTGTTTTCACCAAAAAAAAGGACCCAATTGTTATTTGGCACATTAACTCCCGGGAGCCAAGAATACATATACATATATATATATATATATATATATATATATAATTATAAGTCAAACGAAATAATTGCACATTATTCTTCTTTCATTTTAAAAAACTTTAAATTATTGTTAGTAGGAAAGAATAAGTTTTAATCACAATAAATTAAACCACCAACTGTAATCTTCAAGGTGATGTATTATAAATTTGAGGAAGAGCATTTTGGCATTTCATTATATCCTTAGAGCATGAAAGTTTATGATCATGGAAACAACTTTAAAAGAAAAAAAAATACACTTAAAAATGCTTACCTGCATAACGTGAAATGCTTGAAATGAATACTGGAGGTAAGATATTGGAGGAAATTAAACCCAACAATAAAGCTGTTTAATAGTTTCTGGCATTGGGTTAAATTTCCTCCAATTCTTACGATTCACTAACTTTTATTGAGTTTGAACTTTGGATTATGTTCTAGCTGATAGGGAAGTAAAACTGAAAACTGAACATTTAGCAAGAATTGGAGGTGAGATATTGGAGGAAATTAAACCAAAATAGAGGCATAATAATGTTAAATGGAATACGTTGGTTTAGTTCCCTCCAACTCTCACATACAATTCAATGCACCACCTTTTTTTTTTTTTTGAAGGGAAAAAATGAGAAGATATGCAGTTTCACCTTGAAAGATATGCTCTATATATATAGAACAAAAAGAGACCCAATAGTTCACATGAAAAGAATTCAGAAGACTAACAAAGTTGGTTAAGATATGCATGGAGCAAAAATCTTGTGAAGGGTAGGTAGTTGATTGACTAACATGTGCTAATACCAAAGGAGAATAACTAGAATTTTCTTTTGTTTTGTGTGGAGTGGAAGATAATTACCAGCAAAATTACGAAGGCATTTTAATTTTTACCCTCTCCAATTCCCTATCATCTATATGGAGATTATGATTACTAGTTGGTTTCAAATACTATTTTGGACTAGAAAATCTTAATTAAATCTTATAAGCATAAAAATGGTGGGGATGAAACTAGAGTACCATGTTTTGAATTCATCACTCTTAAAACCATTTCTTTTGTAAATTTATTTCTTCCAAATAATCAAATAGCAAAATTTAATTACATAGCATTAATTTGGAATTATTAGTGTCAAATTTGAAGTTTAACTTGTTAGTTATACCCAATTCAATTTCAAATTTCTTAGCTTTCCTGATGCTACAAGCATGACATAAAGCACAAAGACTAGAAAACTGAAAGGAAATTGAGCTGTCGTTCAAGGCTTGATGAACAGTCCTAAAAAAGCATGGCCGAGGCGAGCATGACAAGTAGTTAGGCTAGCAAGGTTTGCACGGATCGACTGTCAGTTGAACTGAATTAGGTATAGCCCATGTTCACTCCGGCCTCTGAACAAAACCTCGTGGGAATATCCTTCGCATCACAATGATAAGGAAACAATTCCAAAGAAACATTATTATTTTTGGTGAAAGAATATACAGATAACAGATTCTTTAAAGCAGATGGCACAAGTATAATGTTATCAAGATGAAACAAATTATCAACAATAGAAAAAGTGGAAGATCCTCTATTCTTAATAGAAATAGTTTTAACATTGCCAATGGTGATTGAATTAGGACCCGAATACTCATTGTGAATGGCAACATTTTCCAAATCTACAGTGAGGTGGTGAGTGGCACCGGAATCTACTAGCCAAGTATTTGTGTTTAGGAGTTGGGCGGCATCAATCATGGTTGTTTGTGGTCAGTTGTTTGCATTTCCAGGTGTCGGACACTATCGAGTACAGTTGATGAACCAAATCTACAAGTGCACAGAATCAGTTAAAGTAATAAATCCTAGAGTGTTCCAGGAGTCGAATCCATAGAGAACAATTAATTTCTATTGCAAATACTTCTATCAAGAGAAGGAAAATTGAGAGTGATCAAAGCAATTTAAACTAAAAACAATGAAATTATAAAAGCAGAGAATTAAGTAAGATTGTGAAGACAATAATTAAAAGGCTTAGTGCTTCAGGTTTCACCTAATTGGGAAATCAATAATTAACATATGAATTGAATTGATGCAAAGTTGAAATAGGATTACTCTAAATTACCTATGGACTTCGTCAAGTCTCCACGGGAATACCTAATTAATCAAATTTACTATCTGTCGATGTAAACCTAATTAACTAGATTCATTAAGAACAAGTAATCAATAATTTATCAAATTAGCCTACGATTCATGTCTGATCCAGTCTAACCTGTTTATTTTCCTAGTGCACAGATTATGCTTCACCCATCAGTACATGACATAATCCCTAAGATAAACTGTATGATGGCCAGGCATATAATTTGTATGAAGAACAGGAAAAACAAATCCAACTTGAAAAGATCAATTCAAAACATAAAATCAATATTTAATCCCCAATTGGCTACACCCTAACCCTAATTAGGGATTTAGCTACTCATGCTCATGAAAATAAAACATAAGCTATTATTGAAATAAAATAAAGAAAGAACATGAGAAAGAAGAAAAACTCCCTAAAGTTGTCTTCAAGAAAGTAGAAGAGAATTCTGTGTGTATCTCCAAAACTGAATACAAGGCCTCCCTTTATATAAGGGATTAAACCTAATCCTTAAGTAAGTAGGAAAAACTAAATAATTAATAATTAATTAAAAAGGTCTAAAATCCTAATAACAATATAAAACATAGTATTTGACTTGGTCAAGCCCATTAGATTGATATTGGTGAGATAATGGCTCTAAAACACCAAGGAAATCAAAATTTAGAATTTCCTTAGGTGTTGTACTGATGGTATCCGTACAATGACTTCAAGGGTAATTTCGTCTATCTAAATGACGTTTTCAGCTCTCGACTTCTTCACGAAAGTTGTAGATCTTCGAGTCAGTTTTCCAACAGCGCTTGAATCGCCTTAATCCAACATCTGGATCAAAAGTTATGATCTTTCTCCCAAAATCACTCTAAAATTAACCTACAAGCTTAAAAACACAAATTTGAGAATTTATCATGAAAAGCTATAAAAAGTGCAGTATTAATACTCAAAATATAATCTAAATGAGCTCCAAATAGTATAAATTATTGCACTTATCAACAATGACCAAAACCATTGCAATTATAGCAAGTAATGTTTTGAGTATCGTTAGTATTACCTTGGGCATGTGACATTCCAAAGCTGGAATTTTGTGAAGGGTAATTTTGCCTTCCTATACCCCTTCCTCCACGTCGGCCTCTTCTTCTCGATGGGGGGCTCTGACGTGCTACATATTGAGTAGTGGGATGTATCGTGACATTATTTTGGGTGGCTCCGGGCTGAGCTTTCTCGCAGAGCAACAGACCATAAAGATGCTCAAATTTGATCGATTCCAATCTAGCCTCCAAGGCTCGAGTGAATAGGCGGTAGATCTCACCAAGCTCGCTAAGAACCGCATCAACTAATAACTCTTCATCTATTGGGTTGTTCTAAGCTGCCAATTGGTCAAATAAACTTTTTTCTCGTTGCATGTAGGTGGTAGTTGACTCTGATTTGTGTTCAATTTTGAGGAGAGCGGAACGCAATTGGCGAATTTGTAGCTTCAAGCCGGATGAAAAAGTGTAGACACAGTATTTTCACTAGATTCCCATCTTAATTGGTCAAGCCTGCTTCAATTCTGATTAAATTCAAGCTTATTACGTGGAGTCTTGGTCCATTTCTTTTAACCAAAAATAATAATTAATATCCTTTTTCTTTATTTTTCAAGCCCTTCTCTTTACATATTTGGTTTCTTTGATTGTGTGTGGGCTGTGGTGCATTGAGTCTCATCCTTTTCTAATCAGGTTGATACCCTTATTGGGTTGTTCATTTGGACCATTTTCAAGGCATTTAAATTTACATGGGCTTATCCTTTTACTAAATTCCAAATTTATTTGGGCCCAAACCAATTTTGGAAATACAAGGCCAGTTAGAAGAAAGAATGCAGACCTATACACTAAGGGTGTCTCCTTTTCAACTCATTTTTTTTACCTTTGGGCTTCTAAGTTAGAAGCATTTTTTTGTTGGGCCTCACAACTTTGGGTTTGAATGCTAGAAAAGTACTTGGATTAAAAATTACATGCCAAAAATATGTATACATTACAACGATAAATAAAATTATGAAGCATTTGTCTCTGTTTCCCAATTCTTTTGAACTCCAAAATACCTGCAAAACAAAAACAGAACAGAAAATTAGCAGTAATTCAAATTCTAAAACAAGTAAAGCAAGCATATTAAGTTTATGATCATACAACACTTAGCTTTTTCAAACTTGGGGGACCAAGCTTGGATGGTCCCCCTCGCCACATCAGCAACCATAGTACACCAAGGGGACAAAACAGGAAGTTTACAGCAACAAAGCACAAGCAGACAACATGAAAATAGGATTAACTTGCCGACCAAGTTCTTGACATGCATAACTTGGTCTCTGAAAATAACCTGCTGCATTGCAACAATACAGGAGCTAAACAGGAACTGAAGTATGCACCATCAAGTTGAAATACCAGATCGAAAATACAAGGATCAAAGGATACAAAAGACGAGCTCAAAAAGGATACAGTAGGGTAGCACAGCAGCAAATAGTTTCAAATACCAAAGTATGGCACACACAAGCTCACACACGTTATGCACACACACACAGGCTATAGACACAAGCTTCAGACCAATAAGAATAGTGTAAGCCTCCAAGTCAGCAAGGGGACCAACAGAAGTTGGCCATGTCAGAAATTTACAGAGTGATGAGTCAATACACAGCAAGGCAAGTGAGGTAATATGCAGGAATCCTATGTAATACATACATCATCAAAGGCCAAAGCACAACCATTAAATCAAGAGAAATTCAAGACTAGAGGACACATGGCAAATATCAGAAACATAGTGCAGAAATTACAGAATTACAAGTAAATCAAAGGCAAAACACAAGAAATAAAAGGATACAGATTGCCAGAGGAAAACAGGGGATAATTTCACAGGCAGTACACATCAATAGCCTGTTCATCCCAGTTTCAACCAATCACAGTATACAAAACGCCACACAAGTATAAAAACCCCACCTTCACAGAAGGAAGGGACACGAAAACCAAAAAAACCCTAGCCTTTTTCTTTTCATCTTCATACAGTTCCTGAAAAACCCTAGTTTTTGTCCTCTAGAAACACGAAACCCAAGAAAAAACCCTAGTTTTTCCTTTTCCATTTTTTCTTCAGAAAAATCCCAAGAACAAAAAAAAACAGAAACCCTAGTTTCCTTTTCTTTTCAACATACAGTGAAACCCTAGCTCTTTTTCTCTAGCAGCCACAAACACACCAAAAAAAACAGCTTTCAAATCAAGAAAAGAAGTACCTTTCAAACTAGAGCCTTTTTTTTTACCTTTCTCCTCGGCTTCCCATCTCCAATCGCTGTCTTGAGACCCATATCCCCTCCAAATCACACCGCAACAGAGAAGACAGAAATTCCAGTTAGGTCCGTTTCAAAATCTCAGAAATCTAGGCTTAAGTTTTCGAAAAGTTCTAAAGAAAAAGAAAGAGGAAGGGTTGTAGAGCAGCATACTGTGAAGTTAAAGTTGTTAAATCGCGAAATCTTTCCGATCGAAGGGTGGAAGTTGGCGTCTGCAAACTTAGATCTAGCGGGATTTGCTGGGATTCGTGGGGAAACGAACACAGCGCTGTGATCAGGGGGCAACGAGGAGCATTTGGGTGAAATTTGAAGGCCATTGGCGACTGGAATTTCATCCGACGCGGCGGCGACGCCCTTGAGACGATTTCCGGTGGAAGCACAGGCGGCGGTGAGAAGTTTAGGGTTAGGTGAGTTTCTGAAATTCAGTTTTTAAGTTAGTATTTATAGTATAGGTTATATTTAGGGTTTTATTTTGATTGCATGTGTCATGTTTACCTTCCCCGCTATTTGACCACTGATTTAATTCGATTTGGCCCACCATGCGATAGATTGGTTCACATAAAGACGTAAGCTTTTTCCGTGTTCCATTAGGTCCCTGGGCATTTACGTTTTAGTTTAATAATTTGAATTTAACATAGGTTAGGCTTTTATTTAGCTTTATAAAGTAAATAGGATTTAATCTAATATAGTATAATTTAGTAATTGTCTTTCACAACTTGTTAGAGTTAATTTAGCTAATATATAAGGGTAAGTTAAGCTTGAATAGAACAATTTAGGGAATTAACGTAAGAATTTTAGGAATTAGATCGTTTTTGGTAATTAATTGAAGGTAAAAACTTAGTTCTTTAGGTTTAAAGTGATGAGCAATTTGGGAGTTTAAAAACAAAGAGAAGTTTTGGGTAGATAATCTAGGTATCAAGTAAATAAAATAACTTGGAATTTAGGAACAAAATGTTTAAAATTTTTTAGCTTGCTATTAGTAGTTATTATGGAATATATGGATTAAGGCTTGGCATAAGGTGGCATTTGGATTTTATTTTGTTGGGTCTTGGCTTTTAGAATTCTTTGGGCTTATATATATATTATGTATTTTGCTTGATGTTGGGCCTTTAGGTGTTTAGACATAGTTATGGTTTTTTGTCTAACTCTCATTGGGCTTGGTTAGTTTCTTTTGATTTTTTTTTTTTTGCTCACTAGGGCCTCAAATTTGGACCTTAATGTTAGTATGCTTGGACTTGGGATTATTATGTGGACTTTATTTTGGTTGGGCTTAACCATGTCTTGGGCTTTGGCTTTATTAAATTTAAATTAATTAGGAGGCCTATATATGTATAAGAGTTATATATATGAGTTGGGTTTTATTTCATATTTCTTGTGTTTGGGCTTTAATCCTCTTTCTCTTGGGCCTTTAGATAGGATTTGGTCTTTTTAAGTCTTATTTTTGTTATAATTTTCTCTTTATATATCTTGCTTGTTTGAATTTAACAAGTTGGGCTTTACTTCTTATTGTTATCTATTTTGGGTTATTATTTTTTATGATGGGGTGGTCATCTATGAGTATTGTTGGGCTTTGCACCATATGTTTGGGCTCTATTGACTTGTGTGGACTTTAGTTGTATGTTATAGCATGGGCTTAGCTTTTACTTATCCTATGGGCCTTTTATCTTTGGTTTATGGGTTTTAAACTTCCAATTCAACATGGGCCTATGTTCTTAAGAATGAAATAAATTCGGACTTAGGAAATTTAATATACTTCACATGCATTCACGTTTAATTTTCATATTTATATTTCCTTATTTTATTATGCCATGTCATGTGAGATTAAAAATTGGATCCGATGATGGAACGATAATTGGGACTTAGACAATTTTTGTCGGTTTCAATTTATCCTTTCTAGGCTTGGAATTTCTGGACGGGGGTCTTAGCCAGTATGAGTGGCGGGTGCCCGAAAGGAAATCCTCGTATAATTATTCGGTAAAACAATTGCATATAATCGGAAAACATGCATCATTTGCATTCATGCATCTAGGGTTAGAATTAGTAATTTTCAACTAATATTTAGAGGAAAATCCTAAAAAGAGAAGAAGAAATTAAAATTGAAATGGAATAAAATTATTTTCTCCAAAAATTAAAAAGAGTTTGTGTTTGTGAATTGTTCTCTTTTAGTTTTCCAATATAAGAAAAAATCAAAATGAAAAATTGAGTCCTTCAAAATTAAATAAAAAGGTTGTCAAAAATCAAAAAAACTCAAAATCAAAAAGAGAATTTCATTAAGTTTTTTATTGGGAAAGTTCCCACTAGTTTTAAGTTTTTAATCGGGAAAGTTCCCGCCGGTTTTAAGTTTTCAAATTGGGAAAGTTCCCATTCAATTTTTCAAAGTTTTCACCAAGTTTTAGTTTTCAATTTAGGGAAAGTTCCCATCGGTTTTAGTCTTTTAAAATGGGAAAGTTCCCATCAAAAGCATTTTTCAAATCAAATCGTTTTAATGGTAAGTTTTAAAGAAAATCCTCTCATGAGGAGCCCAAAAAGAGAACAAACAATAAATGGGTTTAATACCCAACATTCCTATTTCAAAAAAATCCAAAATCCATTTTTGCTTGTTTATTCGCTTAATTTCAAAGATTAATAAAAGAATTTAATGGCATGAAAAATCTAAAAAATAGAAACAACCAATAGTAGAAACCCACAGTTAAGTCTAGACTAGTCAATGCCGTCTTTTGACGGGCGTCGTGGGGGTGCTAATCCTTCCCCACGCGTACCCGACTCCCGAACCTTTAAGACTCTGGTTAGAAGACCGTTTATTAGGTTTAGTGTTGCCTTAGCCAAGCTTAGGTTAATATTAGACTTAATAATCTTATAGGTGGCTAATCACACCTAGGTTAAAAAGATTAGTGGCGACTCCAAAACCTAGGAATCAGTAGTTTCCTCCTTCATTCCCATTTTAAAGTCGTTAAACGGTAGGGTTCGGAACCCCCGGACCCGCACGTTGCGACAGCTTGGCGACTCCACTGGGGACCGTTAGAGAGTCAAACTGAATGCTAGTTTAAAGTTGACTAGGGTTTGCATATTTGGTTGTTTGCTTGCTTTATTCTTGTTTATTCATGCCTATCTTTATACTTTTTCATGCTTACATGCTTTCATATTTCTGTATATATGTTTTGCTTAACTTTCTTGATTTGCTTCTCTTGGGGGTAGTTTAGTAATTATGGGTTGGGTTTGTGGTAAAGGTTTGTATGTTCCTTCACACACTCACTATTAAATTTGCATCTGCATTGCATGAGTCTTACACCGGAGCTCTTACCTATTTAGGAGGAGGCAAAGTAGCTAGCCCTCGTGTGGCGATAGTCACCGTGCGGGTTTTTAGTGAAACACCTCCACTCAGACTGAACCCTTTCCAATGAGCCTATAATGGGTGAGGATTGGGGGCCTTACTAGCCCAGAGTGGGCGTCAGTAAGGACAGTTTGGGAACTTCTAGAACCAAGAAGCCTTACCCAGCATATAGTCACCCTGATATCTTGCCTAGTTAGAGCCAAACCCTGTAAAAGCAAACCTAGGTACACGGAAGGAACATTCTTACTGTTTTACTTTCTCATTTATTATTTTGACCATGGATGAATGGGTAATCGTGACCCTAACTATTGGACTCCCTGCCCGTGAAGAGCCCAAGGCTCGAAATTTCGAAAAAACAGAAAAATGTTTTGTTCTTATAAGGGGCACCAATGTGTTATTATTCGTTTAAATTCAAGCATTTATTCCTTTATATATGATACTAACTGTTTTCTTTATTTGTTCCCCTTTCCTTTGTCTTTTCTCTGTTGCATTTTGCATTCATGATAGGTAGACCATCATTTAAGATAGAAAAAAATGATGCGGGAGGAAGATAACCTGGAATCGTTCGTGCCGGAGCATCTGAGAGACAGGCACCCAGCGCATGTCCAACATAGAAACATGCTAGCACAACAGCTCTTCGGGGATAATCTGCCAGAGGGTTTCCAGTCAGAAGTTCCTGAACTGGTTCACATGGATTTAAAGCAAAATAATTTTGCTGAGCTCTGGGAAATATGGAGGAGGATGAGTATGACTGAGCTAGAATTTGCTGAGAAGTACGGGGCAGTCGTACAACTCATCCGGGTAAAAGTTGACTGCAATATGATCAGAGCAATGCTGCCATTTTGGGACCGGTCATATCGGTGTTTTACATTCAATGAAGTGGACATGGTCCCAACTATTGAGGAATATGCCCAACTTTTAAGGTTCAAAGCCATCACTAAGGACTCTAGGGTTTATATGAAAGGGAACAAGTCAACACCTTCGTCTGTCATGGCTGATTTCATGGGACTCAAGAAAGCGGAATTCCACAAGTACTGGAAAAGCAAAGGGCATTCTAGCGGACTAGCCATTCAATTCCTCATGGATTTCGTAAGCGATAATCTAAACACTCCAGAAGGACAAGATGTCATGGCTGTGTTGGTTTAT
>AWUE01014800.1:0-76464 GCA_001974825.2 Corchorus olitorius | reverse complement strand
AGTTACAGATCTTGGTGTTGCCACCGAAGTTCAAAGCCCCGGAGTTTGAAAAGTTTGATGGCACTACGTCCCCGGAGGATCACGTGAACACTTATGTGCGCCAGATGCAGCCATATAGTACTGATGATATGCTTATGCACTATTTCCAAAGGAGTCTTTCGGGTTCGTCCTTTAAATGGTATAATAGATTGGACCCAAGTCAGATTAAGACCTGGAACGACATGGCAGATGCTTTTATATTGCAATACAAATACATTGATGAGTTAGCCCCTTCCCGCGAAACCCTGTTGAGCATGAAGAGGAAACCGGGAGAAACTATCAAGGAGTATGGCCAGAGATTCAAAGACTTGGCCCTGGAAGTAGATCCCCACATGAAAGACTCGGAAATAGGTTGCCATTTTCTGAAGACGTTACCAAAGGAGTATTTCCATGAATTATACCAAACAGCAACCGACTCCTTCACCGGGTTAATTGTGGCAGGAGAGGCCTATGAAGCTGGAGTTCGGAGTGGAGCTTTTGGAGACGTTGAAAAGAAAGGATCGACCTACCAAAGAAAGAAAGAAGGAGAGGTTCATGAAGTCGGACAAAACAATTTCAGACCAAGGAACTATGGGCAGCAATATTACCCCCGTCCACCAAGGAATTATGGATACAATCCTTCGTATCAACCATATGGATACTACGCCCCTCCTCAGCAGAATCCCTATCCTTACCAGTACCCGAGTAATATCAATGCAGCAAGCGGAACGCCGTTTCAGCCGAGACCTTCTAACCCCAGCCCTGGGACTTCACAACCCTTACAAGCAGCCACTCAAACCACTTCACCAGGGGTCAGCGGACCCGTCAGAGAGAGGGTTCCTATAGACCCAATTCCATATACCTATACTGAGTTGTTGCCTCAACTATTGCAGCAAGGGCTGTTGGAAAGGTTGCCCTTTGCTCATCCACTCCCGCTCGAACGCCGCCCTAGATGGTACAACGCCAATGCACATTGCGAGTATCACTCTGGCACTGAGGGGCATGCAACAGAAAACTGCATTAGGCTGAAATACGCTGTCCAGGATCTAGTAAGGAGTGGGAAGCTGGGTTTTTGGAAACGCTATTCCGAAGACTCAAGCTCAAAATCAAGGAGGGGCCCAAGTAACCATGATCGGGAAGGGAGAGATTGTGAAGAAAAAGGTTTCGGAAATCATTACACCTTTTAGCACAGTGTTCAAAGCCTTGACAAAAGCAGGAATGATTGGAAAGGGAGAATTTGGAGAGGCTGATGCTGAAGAAGTTTGTCCTTACCATGGTCTGATACATGGGATCCGTCAGTGCCCAAAGTTCATAGAAAATGTGCAGAAATTGATGGATAACACCAGATCGAGTTTTATGTCGAGAGGTCAGAAGAGGAAACAAGTGTGATCACCAAAGAGCAGGGCTACCCATTTATTCCAACACCACCAACTGTTCAACCATTTATCCCAGCGCCACCAACCACTCAATTACCACAACCTTTTATCCCCAAACCGCCAACAGTACTCCCACCACACCTGCAACAGTCATCCGGAACAACTTTGATTGTGACGCCACCACAGCCCTTTCCTTATAAAGACGACCACCAAGTACCCTGGAGGTATGAGTGCAGTTATTCAGCATCACAAGGGGAAGGAGGTTCAGCCAATGTGACGGGGGTTGGAGGGATGACCCGTAGTGGGAGGATATACTCACCGGAAATGAGTCATGCTGCAAATAAGAAGACAGATACACCGGTGGAGGCGGTTGGGGAAAAAGGCCCACCATCGGAGACTCAGAGTGAAGCAGTCATAGCCAAGCCAATCTCAGATTTGGAAGCAGGAGAGTTTCTGAAGATCATCAAATACAGTGAATACAGCGTCATTGATGCTCTGAACAAAATCCCAGCCAGAATTTCCATTCTAAGTTTACTCCTGAATTCTGAAGCTCACAGGAATGCTCTGATGAAAGTGTTGAGCCAAGCATACGTGCCACAAAGCATTTCAGTTAATGACCTAGATCATTTGGCGGGGAACATTGCAGCAGATGGTTTCATCACTTTTTCCGACAGTGAGATACCGGAAGGAGGAAAACGGGGAATCAAAGCCTTACACATTGCAGTGAAGTGTAAAGACATGGGGATGGGAGGCGTACTAATAGATAATGGCTCTGCACTAAACATCATGCCCCTGAACACCTTAAGGGCTCTCCCTGTGGAACAAACCTATATTCGGACAAATCATATGGTCGTCCGGGCCTTTGATGGGACTAAGAGAGGAGTCATCGGGGAAATCGAGATCCCGTTCGAAATAGGTTCAGTTCCATTTAACCTGATGTTTCAAGTGCTAGACATTGACCCCTCATACTCATGCCTACTTGGGAGACCATGGATCCACATGGCGGGGGCAGTTCCTTCGTCTCTACATCAGAGGGTCAAATTCCGGACTCCCGAAAAGATAGTAATGGTAAAGGGACAGAAGGACATGATAGTCGCCCACACCTGTGCCACTCCTTATGTGGAAGCCTCTGAGGAATCTTATGAGTGTGCTTTTAGAGCTTTCGAGGTGGATGAGGTCTTAAATCCTCCAGGGCCTTCAGTAATGGCTGTCCAGATAATGAAGAAGCAAGGGTGGAAAAAGGGACAAGGCCTGGGGAGAAACGCCCAAGGAATGAGGGAGATACCAGTGGATAACAAATGGAGCATGGGGTTCGCGTTGGGTTTTGAGGCTAGTGCTAAAGATTATAGAGATTATGGCGTGAGGCAAGGAGACAGAGAAAAGCTGATAGAATGGGGAAATCCACTAGTGAAGGCGGGAAGATTGATGCACGAGCTCTTTACCAGAACTTCAGGTCTTCTGGGTGCAATGGAGAAGGTACGAATCAGCAGGCTCATGAAAAGGAGGAGATTGATCAGAAGATGAAAGGACTAGCTGTCAATACAGTCGCTGAGGAGATGCCTAGATCCCATTCTTGGGTTTACCCAATGGCGCCAGGAGAAGAGCTGGACAACTGGGAAGCTTATGATTGCGCCGTCTTAATGACTGATTTGGAAATGTAATGAATTTGTCTTATTGGATGTTTCAAGAACATTTAGGGGTTGATTTTAAATTCAATTAAAGATTGACCTTATGCTTGTTTAAACTATTCACATGTTATACTTCTTATCACAAGTAATGAAATGCAGTGCATATATTCAATCCATGTTTTGTTAAATAATCTCTTCCTCCCTCTCATTCATTTTAGGATCCCTCTTTTAATTTATTATTTATTTCTTCTTCTATATATATATTCTCTCTTTAAACATATTTTCAGGCCAAATGATGATGAATGCGAAGACGCTCCAGATGAGCCAGGTTTTAATTTCGACAGGCCTGTCTGTACTGATGAGCTAGACGATGAAGACACTGAGGATCAGAATCTACCCTCAGACCTTTTGAGATTAGTCGAGCAAGAGGAAAGACAGATCCTACCTCATAGGGAATCCACAGAGCTGATAAATTTAGGGACAGAAGAGGAGCCGAGAGAAGTAAAAATAGGAATGACATTGTCAGAAGAAGACAGACAAGAACTAATAAACTTGTTAAAGGAGTTCTCAGATGTATTTGCCTGGTCATATCAGGATATGCCAGGCCTCGATCCAGATATAGCAGTCCACCAACTGCCCATCCGGATAGATAGTAGGCTAGTACAACAGAAATTGAGGAGAATGAAACCAGATATGCTGCTTAAAATAAAGGAAGAGGTAGAGAAACAGTTCAATGCCGGTTTCTTACATTAAGCAAAGTATCCGGGATGGCAAGCAAATATAGTCCCAGTACCCAAAAAAGATGAAAAAGTGAGAATGTGCGTGGACTACAGAGATCTGAATCGAGCCAGCCCTAAAGATAATTTCCCATTGCCGCACATAGATATCTTGGTAGACAACACCGCCGGATATTCCATATTCTCTTTCATGGATGGATTCTCAGGGTATAATCAGATCAAAATGGCACCGGAGGATATGGAAAAGACAGCAGGGTTTGTCACGGCATGGGGAGTATTTTGCTATAAAGTCATGCCCTTCGGATTAAAGAACGCCGGGGCAACTTATCAAAGGGCTATGGTAACGCTCTTCCACGACATGATGCACAAGGAGATAGAGGTGTACGTAGATGATATGATTGCCAAGGCAAGGTCGCCCAAAGAACACATCATAAACTTAAGGAAGCTTTTTGGAAGGTTAAGAGAATGTCAACTTAAACTAAATCCGAACAAATGCACTTTTGGAGCTACATCAGGAAGATTGTTAGGATTTGTGGTCAGCGAAAAAGGAATAGAGGTAGACACAGATAAAATCAAAGCCATCCAGGATTTGTCTCCGCCCAAGACCCAAAAAGAAGTGAGAGGTTTTTTGGGACGATTGAATTACATAGGGCGATTCATCTCACAAATGACTGCGAAATGCGATCCAATATTCAAGTTACTCAAGAAAAAGAACCCTGGAAACTGGGATGAAGATTGCCAGATAGCTTTTGAGAAGATTAAAGAGTATTTAGTGAACCCGCCAGTCTTGGTCCCGCCTGTAAAAGGGAGACCGCTGATCTTTTTATTTATCTGTATTTGAGAATTCTATGGGTTGCGTGTTGGCGCAACAGGACGATACAGGAAAGAAGGAGCATGCCATATATTATTTAAGCAAAAAGTTCACAGACTATGAGGTCAAGTATTCGTCATTGGAGAAAATGTGTTGCGCATTGGCATGGGTCGCGCACCGTTTAAGACAGTACATGCTGTATCACACTGTGTGGTTGATATCCAAGTTAGACCCAATCAGATATATATTTGAGAAACCAGGATTATCAGGACGAATTGCAAGATGGCAAGTCTTGCTATCAGAATATGACATAATATATATCTCACAGAAAGCTATCAAAGGAAGCGCTATTGCTGATTTTCTGGCCGATCGGGCTAGTGAAGATTATGAGCCAGTAAAGTTTGAATTTCCCGATGAAGATTTAATGTCAATTACTCATGTGGAAGAAGGTAGGGAGGCCAAAGAAAAGTGGAAGGTATACTTTGACGGAGCTTCAAATTTGTCAGGGCAAGGCGTCGGGGCAGTATTGATTTCTCCAGATGGTGACTATTTCCCTGCTACGGCCAGACTAAGCTTTCATGCGACTAATAATGTAGCAGAATACGAGGCTTGTATCCTGGGAATCCAGTTGGCTCTAGAAAGGAAAGTAAAAGAACTGGAAGTATACGGAGACTCTGCGCTCGTAATCTATCAAAAGAAAGGAGAATGGCAAACTCGAGATTCGAAAATGGTGTTGTATAAAGACTATATCATGGAGCTGATCAAGCCATTTGAAGACATATCGTTTCATTATTTGCCAAGAGAAGATAATCAGATAGCCGATGCTTTAGCGACTTTGTCGTCCATGTTCAGAGTGGGGACTGACACGGAGATCCAGCCAATACATGTTCAATTAAAAGAGCTCCCGGCACATGTCATGAGTGTTGAAGATGAAGTAGACGGAAATCCCTGGTATTTCGATATTCTCCAGTACCTTAAAGAGCAGAAGTACCCGGAATGTGCTACAGAAAATGATAAGAGAATGATCAGAAAAATGGCCCAAGGTTACCTCCTGAGTGGTGAAACTTTGTATAAGAAGGGTCGAGATTTGTCACTGATGAGGTATGTAGATTCAGTTGAGGCCCGAAAGATTGTGAAGGAAATCCATGGTGGTTCTTGCGGGAGTCATGCTAGCGGACATAAAATGGCCCGGCAAATCATGAGGGCAGGGTACTTCTGGTTGACCTTGGAAACAGATTGTATTAAATACGTGAGAAAGTGCCACACGTGTCAGATTTACGGAGATCACATACATGTTCCTCCAAATCCTTTGCGTGTCATGTCTTCTCCTTGGCCGTTCTCCATGTGGGGCATAGACATCATTGGAGCCATTCACCCTAAGGCATCAAACGGTCACCGATTTATCTTAGTAGCCATCGACTACTTCACCAAGTGGGTCGAAGCAGCTTCTTATTCGAGTGTTACTCAAGTCGTGGTTACTCGATTTATCAAGAGAGAGATTATTTGCAGATACGGAATGCCAGAAAGAATCATAACTGATAACGCTTCAAACTTGAATCGGGGATTGATAGAAGAAACATGCAAACAGTTCAAGATTATTCATAGTAATTCAACCACGTACCGACCTAAGATGAATGGAGCCGTCGAAGCGGCTAACAAGAACATCAAGAGGATTATTGAGAAGATGACCGTGACTTATAGAGACTGGCACGACAAATTACCCTTTGCCCTCCACGCATACCGAACTTGTGTCAGAACATCAACTGGGGCAACTCCATACTCTTTAGTCTATGGAATGGAGGCAGTAGTACCGATTGAAGTGGAAATTCCTTCATTAAGAGTCCTCCGAGAAGTGAAATTAGAAGATGATGAGTGGGTGCAAGAAAGGTATGACCAGTTGAATCTGATCGACGAGAAAAGGCTCACTGCAATTGCCATGGCCAGTTATACCAAAAGAGAATGGAGAGGGCATACAACAAGAAAGTTCGTCCGAGAGAGTTTAAGGAAGGAGATTTGGTATTGAAGAGGATTCTCCCTGATCAGCGCGACCTAAGGGGCAAATGGACGCCAAATTGGGATGGTCCCTATGTGGTTAAAAAGGCTTTCTCAGGAGGAGCTCTCATACTACAAGAAATGGATGGAGAAGTTTTCCCAGCTCCTATCAATTCAGATGCCGTGGAGAAATATTATGCCTAATCAAAAAAAAAAAAAAACTCTCAGCCTAAAATAGAAAGAGGTTGGAAAAAGAGAAAATATATATAAGGAGGGATCCAAGTTGAAAACCCGCAAAGGGCGGCTTGGATCCGTTGGGGGGTCACTAAAGTTGAAAACCCGTAAAGGGCAACTTAAAGTGAAGGATGTGGAAGGAGATGCTTGAGTCGAAAACCCGAAAAGGGCGGCTCAAGCAAAGGAAGAAGACAGGATAGTAGTGGATGATCATCAGACTACCTCTTAAGGTCAAAAGGGTGAGGCTATGATCCAGACTGAGTCAACGCCGTCAGTACAGCAGGTCTGTCCAGAACCCTCGGCACAATCAATATTTCGTCGTCGGAGTATTCATCATTACGAGGTGTTATCTTATTTAAAAATTATTTCTAGTCTTCGGATTTCCTTCAAATGATTGAAATATTCCCTTAACTATCCATCTTTTTATCTTCTTGTATCTCTTTCAGTACTTAATAAATAATTATATTTTGAGGTCCTCTTCAGTTACGGGTTTTTCTCTCTCTTGCATTGCATTTCATCACAAGTAATAAGCGATAAGACGAAGTCTCATATTTTAAACAAGCATAAGATCGGTCACCCTTTTGAAAAAGCAACCGGAAATAAAAAGTACAGGCACGAGCAATAGTGGACAATTATCAAGAGGAAAGCAAAATTGTCAAGGAACGCGATTAAAAATTTCCAAAAAGTTTAACAAAAGTCAATAAAGCGATTCGTTTAAGGGGAAAGAAACATTCATAAAGGACAAAGAGATGGAGAAGAATGCGCATAAAGTGGTCAAAGAAATCTACGGGTTGAGAAAATTAGCAAACGGAATCTAGATCAAATGGGTCACAGTACAAGAAAGCCTAATCAATAAGTTTCTCAAAAATTTTCATAATGCATTTCACTAGTACAGGAATAGTAAATGCATGAGCTTCATTTGACAAACATAACATAAAAGCATCTTGACATGCATGTATTCCAATCACGCATCATATCATCACCAAATCATTTAAACAGGACTATACAGAAGGCTTCGAAAGCATCGACCTCGGACAGGTCTTTATCTTTCAGGCCGTTTTTTCAGCGTTTATCAAAGTTGGTTGGAAATAGGCCATCTTTTCAGCGTTTATCAGAATTGACTGGAAACAGGTCATCTTTTCATTTATCAGAGTTGACTGGAAACAGGTCATCTCTTCAGTTTATCAAAGTTGGTTGGAAACAGGTCATCTTTTCATTTATCAGAGTTGACTGGAAACAGGTCATCTCTTCAGTTTATCAAAGTTGGTTGGAAACAGGTCATCTTTTCATTTATCAGAGTTGACTGGAAACAGGTCATCTCTTCAGTTTATCAAAATTGACTGGAAACAGGTCATCTCTTCAGTTTATCAAAATTGACTGGAAACAGGTCATCTTTTCATTTGTCAGAGTTGACTGGAAACAGGTCATCTTTTCAGCATTTATCAAAGTTGACTGGAGACAGGTCATCTTTTCAGTTTATAAAATTGACTGGAAACAGGTCATCTTTTCATTTATCAGAGTTGACTGGAAACAGGTCATCTCTCCAGTTTATTAGAATTGACTGGAAACAGGTCATCTTTTCAGTTTATTAAAGTTGACTGGAAACAGGTCATCTTTTCAGCATTTATCAGAGTTGACTGGAAACAGGTCATCTCTCCAGTTTATTAGAATTGACTGGAAACAGGTCATCTTTTCAGTTTATTAAAGTTGACTGGAAACAGGTCATCTTTTCAGCATTTATCAAAGTTGACTGGAAACAGGTCATCTTTTCAGTTTATCAAAGTTGACTGGAAACAGGTCATCTTTTCAGCATTTATCAAAGTTGACTGGAAACAGGTCATCTTTTCAGTTTATCAAAGTTGACTGGAAACAGGTCATCTTTCCTCAGTTTTAACTTCGACCTCAGACAGGTCTTTATCTTTCAAATTTGACCTCGAAACAGGTCTTTCTCAGTTTTTTTAGTTTCAACCCCAACTCTAGTAAGTAACTTTTTGTAAAGTTATAGTTTTTACCTTTTTTTATATTGATTATAATTATTCCGAGTGTTGCAGAGTCCATGGATGCTCTTGGTGACACAAATCCAAATTATAAAAATATTGTAAGTGTAAAGTTAATTAATATCATTTACACATTGTTTTCCTAGTATACATACATTGCGAAATTGTTTTTCATATTTAACATTACAGGTCATTCCTCATATGACAATGCCAACAAACAATGTTTATGTCCCTCCATATCAAAACTCAATGCAATTCCCTCATATGGTAATCACTAATATTCATTTTATATTTACATTTCATTAAAATAAATTCAAATGAGAAGAGTGTTCTTTTCTTTTCTTAGATTGCAGCTAGTAATTGGTATTTGGGTAGTCATAATATGCCTTATACAAATGTGCAACCAAATATTGGTCTAAACACACATTTGGCTCAGGTTTTTTTTTTTTTCAAATAAATCCTCTAAATATCTTATTTAATTATTTAGATTTTTTCAAATAAGTTTATATATATATAGATAAGTAATGATTGGAACTTGGCTGAAGCAAGCAGACCTCATTTTATGCTTAATTCTACACTAAATATACAGGTATAAATATTTGAACGTTGGAGTGTCTTTACTTTCTTTAACTTAATGGATTTTAATTTATGATGTGCTACTTTATAGGAAACTTGCAAACCAAATCAAGGATATCCACGTCCTATTTAAACTTGTCAGAGCCTCACAGGTTTGTTCCATATTCATCCTTTGTTGTTGATCATTGAATTTGACTTCAATCAAGTTAACATTATTTATGTTGGTTCAATTGATGTAGGTAAAAGCTGTAAGCTTGTCCTTTGAGGAACACAAACAAGTGGCATCAATGAAACTACATGAGCGAGACACAAAATGCTTTGGATTTAATGTTGAATGGAAGGCAAATGTCTAATTTCAAAGCTCTATTTCCTTTATCAGATACAATGTTGCGCATTATATCTTCATTTTTATAGTTTATTTATGTAATGAGACCATTTTAGTTATCAATAGCTCAAGGATGATGAATCAAGTTTGCACAAATGCAAGTATTTTAGTAAGAATAATAAGTTTTCTATATTTGAAGATGATTACTTGTTTTTTTTAAAATAGAAAATTGTGACTGGAGAATCTTTTCAAATCATTGAGGAATACATCAATACTGTTAACTAGCACACGGCCTCAAGTTATCCACCAAATTCTTCCTATATCAAGACTTTAATTAGCATAGTTATACAATTTAGGGGACCCCTTGACGGTTAATGGTATCGGTGGCGAAAAAATCACGCTTAGTATAGAGATCATTTACTCCAGAAAGAGTGGGGCGTCGTTGGAGCTAGCAGCGCCATGGCCAGGCTTCGGTTGCTAATGGCCTTCTCAGTTGCATAGCCTTGACGCTTGTAATCTTCCAAGTCATTGTACTTCACGTAGGGGCTGTCCTCTATTGGCAGCCCCGCCAAGCCTTCCTTCTCTTCCTTATCAATTGGCTTCTTGTTCTCATGCTCTTGCTTCTTCTCCATTTTTGGATTGGTTACAGTTAGGATTTTATTTCTCACCATGCTGCTTTCAATGGCTTCCAACCTTAAAGCCAGATAATTGCTTGACTGTTGCACGATGATGGTAGTTGTGCTACCTGTGAAAATTACACAGGCAAAATCACAAACACTTGGTATGCATTTTTTACCAATAAAAGAATACCTTTTAAAAGCACGAAATCAAAACCCAACAGGGAGAAATTTCACATCTAGAAGTGGATTTACAATATCAGAATCATAGAATAATTCAAGCAAAAATTCGAATAATGTTCTTACTTTACCTATCGAAAATCATAACTTGTTTTGTCAAATTTAATTTTGTGATTCTATTGAATTATGATAGATCTGCAAATTAAGTTTAAAAGAAAAAAATTTTAAGATTTAGCTCGGATCAATGACAGAAAGAGCAGAGCAGAGGCTGAAGATCTGTCTAAACCATGCTTCTTTTCCATCATCCCCAAGCCAAACCTCAAAATTCAACTACGTTCTTTTCCTAAAAAACATAAAGCCTAATTAAAATTTTCTATTAGGTTGTTTCTTTTTGTGCCGCATAAAAAATCCTAATTTTTGTTTTGTCTGTTTGTTGGTACTGTTAGTGTTTTGGTTTGTTAACGTTGAAAAGAAACGATAAATCAACGGGGTGAAGTTACATGGCGGAGTTAACGGGTGAAGTTATGTGGGTCCAGATGACATGGCAGTGTAAGCTTACATGACGGAATATTATTGGAAGGACCCATGGATGACATGGTGGATTTAACCCACATAATAATTTCTCGTTAAACTGGGAGATAACTTCGGTAACTAACTCCAAAAGCATCTTTCCGTCTTTCACCCACATCAATTCTCTCATATGTATTTTTAAAACAAAACATCATCTTATTTCCACTATCCTCATAGCTAAATTAATACGAGTGGTATTTTAAGTTTTCTCCAACATCTAAAAGGTTTTGTCTTTCTTTTTTATGTTTTTTATTGTGTAACTATCATAGTAGCTAATGAATATTTAGGATTAGCTGAGACCATAAAAGGGATTAGTTGAGACCATATTTGTACTCCAAAGTCATGTTTTTTTTTTCCTACTCCGAAGTCATGGTTTACTTATTTCACTTATTTAATCACAATACATGCATTCATATTCAGGTCATGCTAGTTCTCTATAATTGTTCTCTCCCAAAAAAAAAAAGGAGAAATCTCTTTAATTGAGCTAGGGTAGAGTTGGGGAGTGGTAATTGTGGTCTTATTAATTATGGACTCGTTTGTAGTTGGGCTTAGTTCAATAGCCTCTTATATGGTTCAAGTTCAACTTATTGGGCGGAATAAATCCAATTTAAAAGTGCAGCAAATACAACAGTCATGAGCCCAAGATAATGGGTTAACCTCCATAGGCCCATCTACCTACGTTTTAGGCATCTATTCTCAATTTCTCATGTTCAGCTAGAAAATTTTAACAGTCTGTCTGCTCTCAATTTGATGGAATGACTAGGTGAGTTGGAAGAACTTCTCCTTTACTAGATTTAAGGTGGCTGGACTTCAGATTAATTAAGAATTCAAGATTTAATGGGATTATTGGATACTAGCGTTTCATACCAAAATATATTTTGGTGAGCTAAGCTCGTTTGGCATCGTTTCCGTTTCTTATTTTCTGTTGCCAATTTTCTGTTTTTGGAAACAAAACAGTGAAAACATGTTTGGCAGGCTGTTTCTGTTTTCAAAAATTTTGGAAACAGAAGCAGTGTTTTGGAAAAAAGTGGAAGCAAGAATTTTGTGTTTTCATGTTTTTCCAAAACACTTTCAAAACACAGAAGCACAATGATGAACAGTAACTCACATGCTTTTTAACCATTTTTTAAAACTTTTTTATTTAAAAACATACAACTAAAATGTATATCCAAACATGTTTTTGTTTTCAAAAATTGACAGCGCAACAAAAATAAAACGAAAACGAAACAAAAATAAAAAACAGAAAAACGAAAACGATATCAAACGTAACAAACTTGTTTTTTTGCCGGTTGATTCAGGTCTTAACTTAACAGGTCTTTTTTTTATTATTTTTTTTGGCAATAAAGGTCCTGAGACTCTTGACAGGTTTAGTAGGCTAACACAACTTCTGATTCGGAGAGTGAACTTGTAACTTTGAATAACAGATCCCTTTTAATTTCATGTCTTGGACTTGAATGTTGAATCTTAAGCAATGCCAACAAGTTTAGTCTTAATCTTAATGCCATATTTTAAATAAAGAAAATAAAATAATTATTGATAAAATTTACTATTTACATATATAGCTGAGACTAATTCGCAGATACGAAAGAAATTATAATTAGTTTCCCTCCCCTTAAACAAGCGTTGAACACTGGGAAGTAACAGGGTCAAACAAGGCTGGCAACAAGTACTTCCTTCCATTGACACCTTGAGCATTGTAACTAGCACCGGTGGTTCGATCCACTAACAGCTCTCCAGCATAGCCAGGGTACGCCCCTTTCCCATAAACTCCGGTGCAAGCCGTCGCCGGCTCCAATTGAGCGCCGGACGTGCCCAAAAAATACCCATTTCCGTAAGGATTGGTAACTGCCCCAGACAAAAGGCCAGCAATGTTTATGACCATGCCGTCGACACCCACGTCTCCGTTGGGTGCACCGAGTGGCGCGGTTTGGGGTCCGTAAATGGGCTGGTGGAAAGGCCAAGCGCATTGGCCTGGGCACTGGGTCTCAGAGTTTCCGACCCAAATGAAAACTGATTTTGACTTTGCGTTTGAGCTATGGAACCCGCAGTTACTCATGCAGAAGCCTTCGACGGCAACGTTTTTGGCTGTCAAGACAAGAGTTAGCCCACCAGGTTTGGAATGGACTCGCCTGGCCAGCCTGGAAATTTGGGACTTTTTCAGGATTTTGCCAAGGGAGCAGTTTTTGTCTGTGACTTGGTTTGCCAAGACAATGCGGGCATCTTTTTTGCCAGCTTTTCTCATGTAAGTTTGGACAGTGTTCCACCAATTAGAGACCATGGGTTTTCCCAAGTTTTCCTTTTGTGGATTCAGGGAGAGCAAGAAATCAGCAATGATGGATTTCTGAGCTGGTGAGAATTCACCATACCAAAGAATAGAGACTTGGAGATTTCCTTCAAGCAATTCCCCTTTGTGGTAAGTCACGGCCATGGGGGGTGGCTGGTAAAGAGAGTTTAGCTTTCTTGCTCCAAGACAAACATTAGTTAAACTTAGGTGAAAAAGTACTATCACAAGAGGGATTGTTTTGGATAACTGATAGAAACCCATTTGAGAAGAAGACTTAAAAATTGGAGTTGGATATTGAAAGATTCTGAGTTTTTTTTTTTTTTAATTTGATTTTGGGATATGAAGTTATGAACAAATGGGGTGTTATTTATAGGTGAAATTGGTGCATGAACTGAGGAAAGTGGAAGGGGTTGCGGGGTAGCTTTCATTGGCAGCTACGCAGTTAAAATACAGAGATCACGAGAACTGGGGAAATAATAGATAAGATTAAAGAGGGAGACATCTGGCGAGAATCTTCCTTTATAATTTTGAAAGCATTTTTATTTAAAATTTTGCATGGAGATTATTAGACTTAGCTAATGCTTACATCGATTTCACAGCTACCAAAATGGCAAGCAAGTTAATCAGGTCCCTACCACAATACTCCATTACTATTTGATGGACAATGGAAGCTATGGGCAGCATGTCATGTGTTCTTTAATCTCCTACCTAGGCTGTTTCGCATTTCAATTCACTTCATCTTAAAAAAATATTTCTTGGATCGATGCTCTTATCTTATTCTTGTTGTTGTTGTGATTGTTCCCCATTCTTACATCATTAAAATTGGTTATCATTTCAAATATTTCTTCCAATTCCCAAATTCCACCTACCCTTTCACTTTGATTTATTACCACCCTACTTGATCTGGTTCAAATACCCCTTTTCAATTGGTAAGAATTAGATAAACATGTAAACTTTCTCCTATTCTATAAAACTCACCCAATCTATCATTCAAACTCAAAATCATGTAAATGAAGCTTTAAAGTCTACTTTACTTTGGGTTTCCTTTTATAAGTAGATGCTATATATTGACACTGTAGTAACTAGCTAGTAAGATTGGAAAGTTGTGATGGAGTGTTAAGATGAGTAGCAACAACTTAATCTTAGAAGCAGCCTAAACTCATCAGTGAAAATAAAGTTACTTTTAGATTACTAGGTGGGCATTCATACCTCACTGTAATTAGGTAAAAATTACCTTTGATAACACGATGCAGTAAAAAGCATCAAAAGGTGTTTTTTTTCGCACTGCACGGTATAGACTCAAAGGGGCCCTTAATCACTGAATAACAACTTAATTATGTGCTTTTCAAACTTGGAAATGGTTGTTAAATTACCATGTACTGTTCCATTATGGTGAAATAAAAATTTGTACGGATGTTCAAGGTGCACTGTTCTGATAGAAAGGAATCTTAATGTTATGCCCATATGGTGCAGGTAAGGGTAGCTTCATCCATTTTAATTCGTTTGTCGATAGCCAAATAGGGGCAGTGTAGTGTCACATCATGGGATTCCAGAACATTTGGTTGTTCCAACTGAACTACTCCTCCCCCCATCACAAGAATTAGGAACAGGCAGAGGCAGAGGGCCTCCCGTCCATGCTTTGTAGGGTCGGATGCCATGCCTGGTATTGTGAGTGGTTCACCAGACATTTTATCAAACACTTTTTAATCATGGGAATTTATTACTAGAATCAACAAAACCAATGCATACATCAAATCTGAAGAACCCCACAAATAACTTAGTAAGGCTAGTAGTAGTACGTTGCTTCGACCAACATATGAAAATTCAATAAGAATCACTGCACCAATTCTTCACTATAGTATTAAGTAGTACTAGTAAGTTACACTTTTTTTTTTTTTCTGAAATTTGTTACAGCAGCAAATAATTCAATGTCTAAATTACTCTCTGTTATTGTGCCAAAAAAATTACTCTCTGTTAAAATTCTATGTACAATTTTTTCTCTTTTTCTTCTATTATTGTACTGTAATTGAAATCACCTTTTGTACGATTGTTTTTTGTCTTGCAAATCAATCGAGTTCCAAAATATCTTCGGGTAACCACGTGCATTATGGATTCTGACTAGTCTAAAATTGAATTTTCTCTATTCATAAAACTCAAATCCGAAACGGGAATTGAACCAAATAACAGTTTTAAATGTGTACTAAAAACATGGTGCAACTTGCAATTGATATAATGCCATACCAAGACAACTATACATCTCTAATTAACGTCTTGAACGACCAAACAACAATCTTCAGTACTTAAAAGTTTGATACTTTTATTGATCTTCAAAATTTGTCTATGTTGATGAAATGGATGAAAACCATCAAACATTTTCTTATTACGTTTCTGCTGGCTTAATTGACCAAAAATTAAAGTTATTATAGTTTCAAAGCACCACTCGTGCACAAAGGTTTAAAAATTCAAACTTTTGGGTGACCATGTTTGCAAGTATGGGAACAAAGCAAGGTCATCGGCCTTGAGACAGGCTGGATACTCTGCTCGAGCTCATCGGATGCTGCTGCCATTGGCGGCATCCAAGGCGTCCAAGTGACCTGCTAAATAAATATAATACTACCCATTTACACATTTCTTCATGCAGTTTGAATAAAAAAATTGTGTAGCAGCAAAAACCATAGACTGCAAATGAATATGCAATGCTGCGCTGGTAACTTTTCCAAACTTTTTTAAAAGCTTTGAAATAAGCTTATTCCCAACACTGAATTCCAATTGCAGCCAATAATTGAATGACCAAATCTCCCTGTCCCTCTTTCCTCCATGTAAAGTCAGCCTATTGAGAGTAGACTGGAGGAGCTGGAAAAATGGAAGAGTTGACATTGTTATTAGAACAGTCTAGGCTTTTATAGGAACTCTACTATCTGCTGTGCTTCCGAGAAGGTGAGGTATAATATTGACTTTGGAACATCTGATCCAAAATTGCTTGGTTTCCAAAGTCTTCTTACAATACAGCTTTGAGCACATAATTTTGCATGAAATGAAGGCGGCTGGGCAGATTGGGAGCATATGACACTTAGACCAACATTATTATTAATTATATTCTGTGTGTCATCCATATGCAACTCTAAGTATATGCTGATTCAGCAATGGCATCCAAAGCAACAATTTGATCATAATACTCTCTCACAGCTGTAAGAATCAACGCAAATGGGAAAATTAAGGAAATTAAAACTACCCATCTCTCACTAACCTCCTTATAATGCTTATGATAATGAAATTTACAAAAATAAGACAAATTATGCAACTTTGCACTTACTTATTTCTGTTTTAAGATCCTAATAATTGGTTGAAAGTTGAAAGTTGAAAGTTGCAAGCAATATATATCAAACTTGCCAGTTCTCAAAAAACAAGAGATTTTTTGTGTGCAAAAAAAGAGATTGTTACCAAAAATTTTGTGTAAATGTAAAGACTAGAGACAAATACAGCTAATATAAGCCATCAAGATTGCAGACAAGGAGAATCAATGTGATGTAGCTAGAACATAAAATTTAGTCAAAGATTTCATGTCGAAAAAACATTACTTGAATTTTAGTTTTAAACTGGTTTTGAATTACATAAGGCTTAGATTCTAAACAGAACTGACTCGTGCAGCTGTATATAAAACTTTAAAAAAAAAATTTAAAAAAAAAAAGTTTGCAAATGTATATTTGGTTTTAAGGCTATGACATGTCTGCAAGTATGTAACAAGGCAGCTATTATCTGCAGTGATGAAAATACCCAGCAGACACGCTGCAGTATTACTACTATAGTCAAATATATTATGTTTTGAGTCTTTCGGGACTTTAGGGCATTGTAAGTAGACTCAAAGGCAACCTATTCAACAATGTTCATATAATACTATAATAATTTACGTAATTAGTTTTTTATTGCATTCAGATATAACAAATACAATCATGTGATCTTAGTATTTATTTAAGTACCGTAAGAAATTAGCATGCCTCGTGATTGCTAGCTTTCGGATAATGTTTAAGCTCATGAATTTAGGCTTAGATAGGATGACGTTATTAGATCTTTATTTATTTTACTACTTGTTCAATTTTAAACTATAGTTTTAAAGTTAATGGGTCTCATTAACGGTATAATCCCTCCTTAATGAAAAAAAAAACAATGGTCATGGTGATCAATTATTAATTTAAAAGATTGCAGAAGAGATAGATTTTTTTTAGCAGCAAATGAATCTACCATAATAAAACAAAAATGATTTATACGAGAACCTGTATTCAATAATATTGAATTTCGACTAACACGAAATTGAGTTACATCGGAGCTCAGACCCAAATCAAGGGAAAATTCTCTTAATTTTGATTTTCTCCCCACACGAGATTCGAATATGAAATTGTACTAAAAAAATTGAACTCTTTTTGCTCAATAGACACATTTGTCTAAAATTAACTAATTCAATAGACACATTTTGTCTAGTGAGAGTAATTATATCAGCTTTAAATTTCATTTGAAGCAAAAGGAAAATCATAGGCCATAGTTTTATCAATTGATAGTCTCCATCCGATCTCATTCCAGTGTTAAGTTGGTGTTAATGGAGATTCTAATGTAAGGCTCGAACTAATACTAATTCGAAATCGAATTGCTCGGAATCTAAATAAGAAGAAATTCTGTTTACGTACAAGACGATTGAAATATAGATTATTCTGTATTAATTAAATCCCACCCATTAATAAAAATATGGTGTTAATGAAAAATTAGTGTAAGGTTATAAGCTGTTTTATAGCATCATCTAAAAAAAAGTACTACTACTATGAAATGAATGTGGCTTTAAAAAGAATGAGTTGCTTTTAGAGGAAGAACGAAACAAAAATACTGGGTGCCTATCCCTCTACAATTTATTAGGAGATACCCTTAAATCAGTTGAAAGTTTCATCTCTTGCACAAAAAATTACAAGGCTAAGTATCAAACTTACAAACTTAATTAGTGCTAATACTACTAAAATTACAAAGCTAAGTGTATCAAACTTATATATAAACTTAATTAGTGCTAATACTACTAAATCAAAATTAATTTTAAATACATTCACAATAAAAAAGAAAAAGAAAGAAAGTGCCTTCGATTCGAGTTTTTGAAGTTCAAACTTGGGAACCAAAGCTAACGTTCACCTGCACATAGGCATGCGAAACAAGAAAAACACGAAGTACGAACTCATTGGATATATATTGTATATTCTTTTTTCCCCTTCTTTGATCTTTGTTTTGAAAAATGAGGCGGAAAAGGGTTGGGGTGGCTGGCAATGGCCTGGCCCCTGGCTAACCACTTCGAGTCCACAGGCCACAGCTGTAATATTGGCTCGAGTTAGCTTGATCCAGCTAAGCCTATTTAACTAATCCTCTTTTTCAGTTTCATCTCATCTCGCCTTCACTTCACGTCACGAGCCTTTTGTGCCGTTTTTAAGAGCCGTCAAGGTCAGCGCGTACCCTCTCACGTGCCCATTCACTTAGGATACCGCTACATTTCACTTCTTTTGCCCACTCGCTGACTGCCAGCTGGATCAGTCCACTCTTCCCAATAAAATTTAATCCAGCCTGTCTTCAATAACGTTTACCCCATCCTATTTTCTCGCATTTACCCTTCCCATATACTAACAAATGCCAAGGTCATTTTGGTCAATAAACAAGTGTATCTAACTGTGACTAAGCTGTAATGCTTTCTGGCTTCCAAGCCACGAAAGAGCTACTTCAAGTTGGAAACCACGCGATTGCTTGCGATTTGAATTGCACGGCCTTATTTGATTGGTGTGTGAAATCGAATGACCAAGAAACAGAAAAGAGTAAAGTGTTTAGGTTTTATCTAACTTTTGGAATTTGGATTAAGAACGCGCTTGGGGAAACCGTTGGGTCTCCTTTTCTAGCTTCCTGGCGAAGGCGCTACTCGTAAGTCGTAACTGAGGAAAAAAACTATAAGCAAAGTAAAAAGCGAAGCCCAACTTTATTGTCTGTTTCTGAGCAGGTTCCCTTACTTCACTTATCCCCCAAAACCCTTTTAATCTTTTTTTTTAAAAAAATTTTTTAATTAAAGTTCAATAAATAAACTCTTTTTCAGCCCTATATAAATACCCTTCTCCACTCTCTCAAATCCACAACTCAAACAAAAACTCAATTAGCTTTATATCAGCTTATTCATTTCCTGCTCTATTCTCTTCTCTCAGTCAAAAAATGGCTTCTTTCGTTACTAAAAATGTCCTCAATTTTTTCCTTCTGGTCTCATTGTTTCAAATCTCTTTGGCCGCCGGGAGGCTTCTGAGTGATGTGGTGGCCGACCAGCCTCAGCTGTTGAAATACCACAACGGCCCTCTCTTGTCTGGAAAAATCACAGTCAATTTGATTTGGTATGGCAAGTTCAAGCCATCCGAGAGAGCCATTGTCTCTGATTTTATCACTTCCCTTACATCAACCAAGCCACAGTCTCAGAACAACCAACCCTCGGTTGCCCAATGGTGGGAAACCACCGAGAAATACTACCACTTAACCTCCAAAAAATCCACCCTTTCCTTGTCTTTGGGAAAACAGATTCTCGATGAGAAATACTCTTTGGGAAAATCACTTAAGAACAAACAGATTGTTCAGTTGGCCTCAAAGGGTGACCAAAAGAATGCTATTAACGTTGTCTTGACAGCCTCCGACGTTGCCGTCGAAGGGTTCTGTATGAGCCGGTGTGGGTCTCACGGCTCTGCCTTGGGCTCAACCGCCGCCGGTCACATCAAGGGCAACAAGTATTCCAAATTTGCTTACATTTGGGTTGGTAACTCTCAGACCCAATGCCCCGGTCAATGCGCCTGGCCATTCCATCAACCAATCTACGGCCCACAAAGCCCACCTTTGATTGCACCAAACAACAATGTTGGTCTCGATGGAATGGTGATCAACTTGGCTAGCCTCATTGCCGGAACTGTGACCAACCCTTTTGGAAATGGTTACTTCCAGGGCCCCGCTGAGGCTCCTTTGGAAGCTTCTTCGGCTTGTCCTGGAATTTATGCTAAAGGGGCTTACCCTGGTTATGCTGGAAACCTGCTCGTCGACTCAACAACCGGTGCCAGCTATAATGCTCATGGCGACAATGGAAGAAAATACTTGCTTCCTGCTTTGTATGATCCTGCCACATCTTCTTGCTCGACTTTGGTCTAAAAATTTGAAGCAGGGGATTATCAGAAATTAGTATATTAGCAGAAATGTACACGGACTATAGATAAGAATGTAGTAATTCTTTGATTTGTTTATTAATTTTGCTTATGCGGATAATAATATATCAGCAAACTACTTTGGTTTGCACTTTTTTCACATTTGTCATTTCTTATTTACTTTTTGAGTTTATCTCTAATCAGCTGATTAACTGTCATTTTTCTACGCATTCCCAACGTTTAACAATCGGCACGAGATTTGGTCAAGAATCTAGGCGAACTTTTAACTTTGAGATAGTACTTTAGTTTTGCTTTCCAGTTTTCTTGGCCCAGCTAAGGAAGAAAAGCAGAGACATGGATGTTGGAATGTTTAAGTGAAAAAAAGACCCGGATTGCCAGCAACAATGGGACCCTACTTGGAACAATGGTCATTTTCAAGCAATTATATGGGCAATTATTCACACAAGTCCTGGCTTGTTTGCCCAGCAGCACATGTCTTGTCCTAAAATTTTATTGAACTATGTCTGCCTCTACTGGGAAAAAAGGGCAAAAGGGAAATGAACCCATGCTGCTTTATGATATGCAAGGCAAGAACTGCACTCTCTGATCTTTAAATATAGTCAAATTCAAGGGAAAAAGGATTAACGTGCAATTCAAAAATGAGTGGAAGATGGAAGGAAATTGAATTTTCTGTCCTCATACATGTTAGAAGAAGTACTTCAATTGATTCTGCTGTAACAGCTAGAATGCGTGCATTTTTTGTACTAGAATCATCTTAAGATTTACCTGATGAATTTAAGAGAGCAGATTTCAGAGATTCACTTATATTTAAGTTGCAATGAGTACAATTCTTTAACCTAGCCAGGCTGCTAGGCAAGTGGTGATAATAACTTTAGCCATCCTAGCAAGCAATTTTTTCGTGAAGGCTTGCTTGAAAAGTGAAAACGATGTATATTTATGCAAATAGTACTAGCATTCATATTGGCAACAAGCCAACAACTGGGGTATAATTGGAGTAAAATAGATAAGAGAGAAGATCTGCTATATATATTTTCGGATTAGATAGCCTTAAAAGTTACAAGTCCATAAGCTTTGAATTAATCCATTTTATCTACTAGAAAACAAATGATGCACAAAAGTTGCATGCCCTTTCCAAATTACATCATCACTTTAGTTAAATCTGAACAACTTGCCTTCCATTTAATGAAAAGTTACATAGCCTCACAAGTTTCCATTGTATTTCATTTCTTCTCACTTGAACAAAATAAACACCTCTATTTTGGATTGAATAGTTACAATGCACAACATCAAAAACATTTACTATAGTATATAAACTTTTGCAAGTTAATTAGTTTCTGAATATAATGTATACTTTAGTATGTGCCCGAAGAAATTTGCACATTGTAATTGTAAAAGGATATAATTATAATCTTTTAACGACTACTATGCACATATGTCAAGAGGTGCTTCGTTAAAATTGGTATTGTCACTGATTTATTTGTATAGAGAGGTAAATATGTGTGCTGATAACTTGGCTAAATGGGTACATCCGAGGCCTCTTAAAATCACATACTTGGATCAACTACCTGGGACGCTTCATCACTTCATCTAGTTAAGAGGATATTGTTCGGGTAAAAAGAATGTCAAGATGACAAGATATCCCACATTATTGAGATGAGTTTTTTTTTTTTTTTTTTGCAAAATTTGTTTTTTAAAAAAAGAAGAGATTTTTAGGGGGTAACATATATGGAAAAATCAATAGCTTAGGGGTCGTTTGATATCGTTTTCGTTTTTTTTTTTTTTATTTTGTTTTCGTTTTTTTTGTTACGTTGTCAATTTTTGAAAACAAAAACATGTTTGAATATATACAATTTTGTTGCATGTTTTTAAATAAAAAAAGTAAAAAAATTGGTGAAAAGACATTTCTGTTACTGTTCATCAATGTGTTTCTGTGTTTTGGAAAAACATGAAAACACAAAATTCTTGCTTCCACTTTTTTCAAAACACTGATTATGTTTCCAAAATTTTTGAAAACAGAAACAGTCAACCAAACATATTTTCACTATTCTATTTCCAAAAAACAGAAAATTGGCAACAAAAAACAGAAAACAAAAACAACACTAAACGCACCCCCTTAGACTTTCAATATGGAGTCGCTCTCTACTACACTTTCATTTGATAATATAATGTGCTGTCTTGATATATACAAGACAAATAACAGATGTAAGGGAATAATTACTTCGTTATCAAGTAAGAAAAATTCATTTCATCTTATGAAGAAATAGAGAAAAAATAATAGAAGCCACTAATTTATTTCTTCCATTATATCTTCATAACCAATTGAATTTGACCACTAATAAGTTGATATTTGATGGAAATCAAACAAATGAAACAGACGCACCCCCAAACATATTACAGCTGTGTTTAATGCAATGATTAAATATGGTAGAATATATATGTTTATATTTGTGTACAAAAATAGGATATGATATGACTAATTTCATACACAAACACACCATACAAATAAAACACCAAAACATTACAAATGATTAAAGTTGCTTACATTTTGCAACATATAACTTGCTACATACCAACATGACATGTTTTCTCTACTACTACATTATTTTTGTTTTTAAGTTATTGTTTCTCTCAATGATTCACAATTATGACATCTTAATATTCCAGCAACTTGCACCATTTTTAAATATCTAAAAAAAATCACTAAAAATCCATATATGAGCAACCGCCCTTGGCTTGGCTTCCACAAAATAGTCCACACACAGTCACAAGAACATTATTAGTAGTATTTCGATAACCATTAAAGATTTAAATTAAACATTCCTTAACGCGTTTTCCCCCTGCCTCAAATCTGCCCTGACTACCAAACAGCACTCAATTTTGTCCTTTTCTTTTCTCTTTTGTCTTTATCCTTCCCCTTGGGCCTTAGCTGGCTTAAAACTGTATTCTTAAACCCATTGGCATTGATTCGGTTTTGAGAGCGAAACTCTTTAAGTCGTGATTATAATAACAACGCGTCGTTTGGCTGGCATGCCCACATCTCACTTCCCACTTGTTTTACCTTTTTTCGGCTCTTTCCTAGCACTTTCGATTCGAGTTTCGACCGCCTTGAAATATCAGCACTATAAATACATTCCCTCATTTCACTTCTCTTCATCCCAAACCTCACAAAAACATAGTAAAACATTTCCTTTAATTTTCTCAGCTCAGCTTCTCCCTTTTTACATTTTCTTCACTTTCGACATGGATTCTTCTAATATTGTTCTGTTTCTTGTTTTCATGGTCTCTTTGCTTCATTTCAACTCGGAAGCAAGGATTCTTTCCGAGTCAGATCAAACAGAGCAGCCATTGCTGTTTCAATACCACAATGGCCCTCTTCTGACTGGGAAAATTTCCGTCAATCTCATCTGGTACGGAAAATTCAAGCCATCTCAACGCGCAATTGTCTCCGATTTCATCGCTTCAGTCACATCTTCCAAGCCTACCGTCGCTCAACCCTCTGTTTCCACATGGTGGAAAGCCACGGAAAAATTCTATCAGCTCAGCAAGAAACAAGCTTCTTCCCTTGTTCTCTCATTGGGCACACAAATCCTCGACGAGAATTACTCTTTGGGAAAGTCACTCACAAATCAACAACTCATCCAATTGGCTTCCAAGGGTGCCCAGAAAAACGCCATTAACGTTGTCTTGACATCAGCCGACGTGGCTGTTGCAGGTTTCTGCTCGAGCCGGTGTGGGACCCATGGTTCGGCTCTGGGTTCAACCAATGGTCAAGTTAAGGGCAAGAGCTCCAAATTTGCTTACATTTGGGTTGGCAACTCTGAAACCCAATGCCCTGGCCAATGCGCCTGGCCCTTCCACCAGCCCATCTACGGACCCCAGAACCCACCGTTGGTGGCTCCCAACAACGACGTTGGCCTTGATGGAATGGTCATCAATTTGGCTAGCCTTTTGGCTGGAACCGTCACCAACCCATTCGGAAATGGTTACTATCAAGGCCCAAAAGAGGCTCCCCTTGAGGCTGCTTCTGCTTGTTCTGGGATTTATGGCAAAGGGTCTTACCCAGGCTATGCCGGAGACCTTCCCGTCGACGCCACAACCGGAGCTAGCTACAATGCACATGGTGTCAATGGGAGGAAGTATTTGCTTCCTGCTCTGTTTGACCCTTCAACCTCAAGTTGTTCCCCTCTAGCTTAAAAACAAACATATATCATATGACATGCAAACATGTCAAGTATATAAAATATAGTATTATGCTTAGGTAGTTTAATTTTGGGAGAGAGATTCTTTTATTGTATTATTATTGAATTATTCTTTTTGTACTCACGGTTGAATAAGAGATTCACACTTACATTATTTCCTCAATTTTTATAATCTGAAGTGAATTGTTCATTTTCCTCTAATAATCCAAGAGCTGCAAATTGCAATTTTAACTGCATTAAATTGTTGGAGGAAATCGATGAAAGATTGGGCTTCATTGCTTATAGGCGGTTTCGGCCCAGTTTGGGGCTTAAATTTTTAACCAATTGATAATTACGGCAATGCAAAGAATATATATATGTTTAATAGGAAAAGGAATTTTCTCGACTGAACGAGTAATTGAGGGGTCGTTTGGCATCGTTTTCGTTTTTCTACTTTTTGTTTTGTTTTCGTTTTATTTTTGTTGCGCTGTCAATTTTTAAAAACAAAAATATGTTTAGATATACAATTGATTCTATGTGTTTAAATAAAAAAAGTAAAAGAAAAAATGGTTAAAAAGCATGTGAGTTACTGTTCATCATTGTGCCTCTGTGTTTTGGAAAAACATGAAAACACAAAATTCTTGCTTCCACTTTTTTCCAAAACACTGCTTCTGTTTCCAAAGTTTTTGAAAACGGAAACAGTCTACCAAACATGTTTTCACTGTTTTGTTTCCAAAAACAGGAAATTGGCAACAGAAAACAGGAAACAAAAACAATATCAAACAGGCTCTGAGTATTTTGCAGAAGCTTTTTATTGAGGAATGTTGGAAAATGTTACATCTGAAGAACTATTTGGTACTAGGCTAATACAATGAATAACTGAATGGGAAAGAGGTCTGAGTCAAGAAAATGCTTTTGCAATTATCCATCACGCTTAATAGTAGTCAACAGGAATTTTGTTGACTTCTAATATGGTGGTGCCAAATTTCTGCTTTCTCTTTGCTAGCTGTGCCTATAATTAACTTAGCGAGAAAGTTGGTAAAAAAAAAAAAAAAACTTAGCGAGAAAGTACTCTTTAATGGTCCATATCTTCTTATTTTTTGCTATTTTTTGCTATTTTTTTCTTTATGAACCTCCCATATCGGGTAATTACTAATTACATTGAATTTTAGAGAAGTTTTCTAGCATTTATATTCTCCTTTCATAAGATTCAAATCCAAGAGTTCAAGCATATAAATTTCTTCGACTCAAACTCATTAGACATTGGTTTTATTTTTCATTTCCACAAACATATAAAATCATGTAGCAGTTCTAACTTCAATGTAATTCAAATAAAGATAGTCACTCTAAGGAGCAAGATGGCTTTCTCTATCTTCTCTCTTCCTCCCCTTTTTTCTCTCTCTTCTTAACTGCTCATGGCTGAGTTTGATTTCTTGTCTTCTCTTGCATTGAAGACATGTGAATGGGCCAAGACCGGTCCGATTGTATCAACAGAAGAAAGGCCATCTACTTCATTAAAGAAGTTAGATGGAAATTCTTCCGTTCTCTCATTTAAAGAGGCTTTGGTCTCTCATTCCCCCTTTAATGCAGGCTTTGATATACCTGCCTTGGATGTGTCAGATGATGAGGAAGCTGATATTCCTTACATCACTTTTACCAAAGAGGAAAAATCTAAAATCAGAGCGCCTTGGATTAACTCTCTGCTCTTCTATCGAGAGGAAGGCCCTTGCCTTTCAAAGTCAACCGGATTAAGGCCCTTTGGAACATTCAAGGGAGGTTTCAGCTCATTGATTTGGATAAAGGTCACTTTGTGGTTAAGCTTGAAAGGAAATCTGATTATGACAATGCTATGCGAAATGGACCTTGGTTCATTGGATCTAGTTGCATTATTGTTCGCAAATGGGAAGCTGATTTTCGGCCGGTGGATATTCTAGAAGAAAAGCTTTCATTAATTTGGGTAAGACTACCCAACTTGCCTGTGGAATATTTTCATAGATTGGTGCTGGAAAAAATCGGGAGAAGACTGGAAGGCTGATGAAGGTGGATTTTCATACTGACTCTAGTAGCAGAGGGAAGTTCGCCAGAATTTGTGTCCAGGTACCTAGTGATAAACAGTTATTGGATAGTATCAAGATAGGTAAAACCAGACAAAGCCTGCAATATGAAGGAATTTCGTATTGTTTTAAGTGCGGTCTGATGGGGCATAAAGCAGAGGAATGTTCTGCTGAGAAGACTTTAGATGGGGTTCAAGGTAAAAGGGGCCCTTGGATGATTGTGCCGAAAAGAAACAGAAAATCCCATGGAAGGTCCAGAAAGAGGTCTGCACGTGGAAGAAGACAACGTAGTTTGGTTCTAAGAGAAGATTCGAATCCAAAGGGAAAGAGAAATCCGTACAAGTTTGGCGGCCTGTGCAAAATCTTTCAAATTTTGAAAATTTGGAAAATTTGGAAGAGGGGGAAATTGTGGGTGGACCCACTGAAGGGGCGGATCTGGACAATGCCCCTTTAAACTCTTTGCCCAGGTCTACTTTTTGTGGGAGAGCCCAGCTCAAGGCCCGGTAAGGAAAAGCCCAAACAAGACAATAGCCCTTTTGTTGTCCATTGCTCTAAGGCTATATCCACTATGCTGTTGGAAGAGGCGGGTTATTCTCCTTTCACATTTCGTAAAACCTAGCCCCCCCTTCTTTCTGCCGCTTCGAGTGAAACACCTACGAATGGAGAAATCTCAGAGCTCTGTCAACTCGCCCCTCAATCTCAGGCAACCAGTGATCGAGATCATCGAGAAACTGCTGGGGATCGAATATCCAGGGATGAGACTCATCGATAGTTACTATGTCATGACGTAACCCATTTTGGTGGACATCGCCAAGGTCCTAATAGGAGATTTGATGATGAGGGAAATGAGTAGCAAGGGATGGATAGAGGAAACGTCGATTCTAACGAAGTGGTTGAATATTCCGATCACGACAGAAGAGGAGGTGCTTTACTTGTCTCTGAAACCGAAGGTGATCAGCGCGATGATGGAAAGGGGGATTCTGATCCTAGACTCGCAAAGGTACTCTCTCAAAAATCGTCCGCCTCGAATTGTCAAAATACCGATAGAGGAACCCGAAACTACTTGTCTGATACAAGAAAGTCAAAACACAGCCTTTCTAATGGAAAGGGAACTGGAGGTGGTATTCGTTTACGTAAGGTCCTCAGGAGCGCTAAAGTAAGGCTCCCTAAAGCATCAAGTGGAGTTACTGCCAAACGAAGTAGGAGAATCCTCTTCATTGAGGAAGTCAAGGCTGCGAAAGGCAAATTCCAGCATGGAAGTACCAAAATCCCAAATATTTCCAATGATAGTGCTGAGTTATAATGCTAGGGGGGCTGTCAACCCAGATTTTAAAGGCATTGTGAGGGATTTGGTAAGAGATAATAAGCCAAATTTTTTGGTTATTACTGAACCAAGAGTTGGCGGTATTAGGGGGCAACTCATTAGAAACAGTTTGGGTTTTGATTCAAATGATTTTGTGGATCCTGTTGGCTTTTCTGGGGGTATATGGGTACTGTAGAATAAGGATGACTTGGAAGTGAAAGTGGTGAGCAAAACTCAGCAAGAGATCACTCTTCGGGTTAAGGTTAGATCATCATCCTTTAATTTTGCTCTTTCTGCCGTTTATGCTAGCCCTGACCATGCTTCTAGAGCTCTGCTTTGGAATTACCTGCATTCCTTAAATTTATATTTGAACTGTTCTTGGTTGTGGATTGGGGACTTCAATGAAGTTCTGAGATCTTGTGACAAGTTTGGTGGTCGTAGTATAAATGCTTATCGTGCTTCCCTGCTGAATGATTGTCTTGATTCATGTCGTATGATTGATGTGGGGTATGTTGGTCCCAAGTTTACTTGGACTAATTCGAATCCTATTTCTTCTCTTATTCTTGAAAGAATAAATAGAGCCTGGATCAATAATGATTTCCTTGATTTTTTTCCTGATTCCATGGTTTATCATCTGCCTAGAGTTAGATCTGATCATTGCCCTATTCTTTTTAAAACTTATTCTGTCCACTCGGGATTTAAGCATAAACCCTTTAGATTTGAACCTATGTGGTTCACTGACCTTTATTTCTTTAAACTTGTTAAGTTTGCTTGGCGGGACAGTGATTGGGATTTTGATAAAAATATTCTCCATTTTGTTGAATTGGTGAGAGTTTGGAACACTAATGTTTTTGGCAACGTTTTCAAAAATAAAAAAAAAGTTGTTGGCTAGGATTCAGGACGCTCAAAAAGCTCTTGCTGATAACCCTTCTCAATTTTTGCTTGATCTGGACAAGCAACTTATGCTTGATCTTGCTAGAGTGGTGAAACAAGAAGAGACTCTTTGGGCTATGAAGTCTCGGGTGGACTGGCTGACGGAGGGGGACAGCAACACCCGTTTCTTCCACTCTTCCATTCTTGTTAGGAGAAAGAACAATAGGATCTACAGTCTTAAGGACAATATGGGTAACTGGATTTATGGGGAAGAGTGCATTTCTCATGTCATCAATTTTTTCCAAAACCTGTATGCTTCTGATTTAAATAGCTATAGGATTGTTCCTCTGGATTATCCCTTGAATATTAGGACCTTAGATTCCTCTAGCCATGATAATCATTTATTGGAGCCTGACTTGGAGGAGATTAGACATGCCCTTTGGCAAATGAAACCTTTTAAGGCCCCCGGGCCTGATGGGCTTCATCCTGCATTTTTTCAGAAATGCTGGAATGAGATTAAAGACAAACTGTTTGAAGCTATCAGACTGGTCTTTTCTAATTTTAAAATGAATGACAAGTGTAAATCCTTTCTTATTTGCCTCGTCCCCAAAACTTTGTGTCATGAATCTATTAGATTGTTTAGACCGATTAGTCTAGGGAATACTTGCTTTAAACATGTGACTAGAATCATAGCAAACAGAATCAAGGTTTTCCTTGATGGTCTTATCAATCCTATGCAAGCTGCCTTCATTTCGGGTAGGAGAGCCTCTGACAATATTATCATTGTGCAGGAAGCTGTGCATACTGCTAGGATTAGTACTTGTAAGGATGGTTGGATGGTGATCAAAATTGATCTAGAAAAGGCTTTTGATAGATTGGAGTGGAGTTTTATCCGTGAGATGCTTTACTTTTTTTAATTTTCTTGATAAACTCATTAGTCTTATTCTTTCTTGCATCTCCTCTCCCAATCTGTCGGTTCTTTTTAATGGCACTGCCTCTGATTCTTTCTCGGTCTCTAGGGGTATAAGGCAAGGCGACCCTATTTCTCCTTACCTTTTTATTCTCTGTATGGAATATCTTTCCTTAGGTATTGAGCAGAATGTTAAGGAGGGTAATTGGAATCCCATTAGAGTGGGAAGATGGGGACCTTTGATTTCTCATGCTTTGTTTACTGATGATGTTATCCTTTTTGCCAAAGCCAATGACAAGAACTGTCATACTATCATTAATACTCTCTAGAACATTTGTGATAGATCGGGTCAAAGAGTTAACTTGGATAAGTCTAGAGTCTGGTTTTCCCCTAAAGTTGGGATGATAAAGCTAAGGATCTCACTGCACTGATGGGTTTTAGGAAAACTGATAAACTTGGCATCTATCTAGGTCACCCTATTCTGGATAGAAAAGCCAATGAGAGAGACTTCCTTTTCATCTTGAAAAGAATTAGGGATAGGCTAGCAGGGTGGAAAGTACACACTCTCTCTCTTGCGGGTAGAGCTACTCTTTTTCAATCAATTACATCAGCGATTGCTGATTACCTATGCAAGTCTCTTACCTTCCTGCCTCGGTTCACAATGAGATTGATAAGTTACATAGAAACTTCTTATGGGGGGATTGTGGAAGGGAAGAAAATTCATCTGATAGGTTGGGACCATGTTTCTAAGAAAAAGAGGAAATGGGGTCTTAATCTTAGGAAGGCTAAATTTAGGAACATTGCCCTCATGGCAAAACTGATTTGGAGAGCAAAAATTGCTCCTGAAAACCTGTGGGTTAAAACCCTTAGAAGTAAGTAAAAATTACATACGTTGGAGCTTAAGAAAGGGGCTAATTCTGATATTTGGAGTGGTATGGTTAAGGGTGCTGAGGTTTTCAATAGGGGTGTAGAATCATAATCAAAAATGGTTTTTCAACTAATTTTTGGATGGACAATTGGCTATATAACGCCCCTTTGAGAAGTATGATTCAAGGGCCTCTCGGATCTAATGAGGAAAATCTCTTAGTCAAGGACTATATATGCACTAATGGGGAATGGAACTTGAGTATGGTTAATCGGTCGTCAGCAATCATAAAAATAATCCCCACAAAATCCTAACTAAGTAGATAGGGTAAGTAGGGGTCGATTCCACAGAGAAGGTGGATAGACCTTATCCGAAAATACAATCCTTAAAAATCTCTCAAAAGCAATGCGTAAAAACAAGGGATTGAAAATAACCATTAAAAAGAAAGCAATTAAACTAAAAACAAAGTAATTAAATCTAGATTTATGGCAATTAAAAAAGAAAACAATAATTAAAAGGCATACTTCTTCTCCAATGGTAGAAAACAATCAAATTAATTATGGGTTCTCGATATAAAAGTTAAATTCAATATTAAATCGTTGATGATAACTGGCCTAGGAAAATCCTAACATGCTATTTAGATAAGATTACCGGTTAAGCCTTAAATTACTCCTTTCATTATCTTAACAAATCAATTACTGGTTAAGGCTTAAAGATTCACCAAGAAACAAAGTATAAAGATCAACTATTTAATTAGTTCTTTCACACATGCTTAACAAGTAAAACCATACAACAACCAGATAAATCTAATCACTGGCATGCAAAACCCATTGAAGCGACTATTAATCGTCAACAATTCGCTACCAAACAATCAGACTCGTGCGTTAACAATTCCGTCTGACTTAGCAATAGATCTCTCAAATTATCTCTTTATCGGCCGCGTAAATCAATAAAAATCAAGATCATGAAATAAAACAGAGTTTAACATGCTATCTATCAAGAATAAAATACCAAATTATAAGAACAGAAATCTCACCATATTTAATTGATTGAATTCACCAAAGGATTAGAAGTATAAAGAATTTAGCTACTCATGGATTTTCTTAAATCCATGAGAGGCTTAAGAAAATACTTACAAAACTAGAAGGGGGCGAAATCTCTTTGCAAAATAGCTAGGTATGTCGTACCTCCCTATGGCTAGAGAGGGTGACGGCACCCTTGGCTAAAAAATAGAACTAGAAGAGAAAAATAAATCTAAAGAGAATTATGTGAATTGGTGTGTAGGTATGTGTTACAGGAGGTGGTTATTTATAGTGGAAATAACCCTAGGAATTCCAATTCTAAGTAGGAAAGAAGTCTAGGATGGTTTAGAGGCTAACTTAGACTCCGTGTTAGCTTAAAAGTCTTCCTAGAACCAAAATCCTTGTCAAAATAGGATCCTGAAAATTCAGGATTTGTGCAGGGACTTCGACAGCGATTTTGGGCTTGAAAACGGCAGAACTGGGTCTTGGACTTCAAAGGAAAGTTGTAGATCTCGGAGTTAGCTCTCCAACGATTACTTATGGGCCTAAAACGGACATCTGAGCAGAAAGTTATGATTTTTCTACCGAGGTTGAGCTGAATCCTAATCCTGTTAGGACTAGAAGCGGGAATAGGCAGAAATTGGATATCTCCTTGGATATAGGCGACATTAATTGGGATTTTAACTCCAATTATGGGCTTAGTATTATCCCATATAAAATATCTAAAATTCCTTAGTTTCCGGGCTTATTTATGGCTTGTCTTCAATCCTTCGCAATTTAAGCTCCAATCTTCAATTCTTCCTCTTGAGATAATTCTTCAATAGTCTTCAAATCTTCAAATTATCTTCAATAAATCTTCAAACACGAACTTCGAATCTCCAAATCCATACTCAAAATTGCTTCTTCCATATTTGAGTAAAAAGTCATCAAAATAGCTCCAAAAAAAGTGAAAAACAATAAGTTTCCACTTTTCTTGTCTTCAAGACCTAAAAACACAAATACTTATAAAATAGGGTTGTTTTTAGCTCAATCAATGGTGTCTTTCGAATTCCCTCCTGAAATTCTTAGCAGGATCAAGTCTATGTTGTTTTGCACTTGTGATAACTCTTGTAATTCTGTTGTTTGGCACTTTTCGGCAAATGGGGAATTTTCCCTAAACTCTGCCTATGATCTAGCCAATAACTCATTTGATGGTGATAATGATGATATGTTCTGGAAAAAGATTTGGGGGGTCAAGTGTCATAATAGAGTTAAACATTTTTTATGGACTGTGGCTCACAACAAAATTTGCACCAAATTTTTGCTGTACCATAGAAACATTGCTCATTTGTACATCTGTGATATCTGTCCTAATGAGAAGGAGGACTCTCTGCATATCTTAAGAGACTGTCCTTTTGTTGTGTCGGTCTGGAACATGTATCCACTCTTACCTGCTAATTTTTTCCAGACTTCTCTTAAAGAGTGGATCCTCTCTAATTTGTCCTTCTCTTTGCCTTCTTCCAAAGTTGATTGATCATCCTTTTTTGTTTACTCTTGCTGGACTATTTGGAATGCTAGAAACCATAGAATTTTTCAAGGAAAATCTTCTCTTCCTACTGATTTTTTCAAACCATTCAGCACAAGGTCTCTAAATTTGTCCATCTTAGTCTTCATGGTCATAAAACTGTCACAAGATCTTGGATTCATGTTCATTGGACTCCCCTCTCTCAAGGGTGGTTTAAATTAAATTCTGATGGATCCACAATAGATAACCCTGGTATCTATGGGGCTGGTGGGGTTATTAGAAATGGTTTGGGAGAGTGGATGGTAGGATACTCAAGGAGAGTAGAGTTTGCTAATAGCTAGCCTACAAGCTAAATTATGGGGGCTGCGTGATGGATTGACACTTGTTGTGGAAAGAGGCATTCTTTGCCTTCGAATTGTTGTTGATGCTAAGGTTGTTATTCATCTAATTGAGAAAGCTAATACTGACTTGCATCCCATGGGTAATATTGTTGCTGATTGCAGGCTTCTCATGTCAAAAATCCCAATGTGCAAGTTGTCTCATTGCTGTTGGAAAGCGAATAGGGTCGCAAACGCCATGGCCAACAAGGGCAGATTGCAACAAGAAACTTTTGTAATCTTTGATAGAATTCCTAGCTTTGTTGTGGACATTGTTTTTGATGATTTGAGGGAACTTCTCTCCCTAGGGCTGTAAACATTTAATCTTAATATAGTACCTTTTTCTACCAAAAAAAATCTAATTCAAATAATACTAGAACGTTAGACAATCCTTTTAGAATTTCACTTTTTTCTTTCCTAGCTTAAAATGTTCAAACAATTGCTGAATCAATTAAAGAAGGGACCTCCCATTCCCAAAGGAGCGTTTTAATAAATAATTTTGCTGTCAACATACTCAAACACTGTCCACCAAAAAACGCACAAAACAGAGACGAGACACGCCCCATCTTTGCGCCATACGCTTACTTTTACTACAGAGGACAGAGCAGAAGCATATAGCAAAGTGATAGATAATGTAGCAATTCGACCGACCATCCCACTTTCATGACTTTCACTACAAGTCCGCCGACGACGATAAATATTTGCATCCTCTCCCACCACACGTGAGCCTTGTCTTAAAACCCAAATAAAAACATTTTAACATTCCAACTTTACTTCATTCCATTGTCCTCAAAAGAACAAAACTAGCACCGACGTCGACCACCCATTTTGCTTTCCGACCTTTTCTTTGGTCTCAAGTGCCCAATAACTAGCCTTTGCCACACCCAGGAAAACGCCTCTAATAATTCAATTGATGCACTTGACAACTTTGACTTGTTTCTTAGTTTTGAAATGGGGAAATTGCATTGATTTTACCTAATCTTAAATTGGTCCCAACTGAGGAGTTGTTGTTTCCTATTTTCGTCAGTTTGCTTGTCAAATTCAACAAATTGGAAAAAAATAGATGAATTCAAATTATGATGAATCTTTGAATTTAAATATCATAATATAAAATCATAACCAATACTTCGGTTTATATTATTTCAAACTTATCATTTCTCTTTTTCTTTTTTGGTACATTGAAAGACGATGGCCTACAAACTTATTATTGTCTAACTATAATGATAGAGGGATGGAGAAAACTATGATCAACATGAGTTCTATAATCCATATACATATAGAAGTATAAATTCTTATTAAAATACTCAATTTTATTGTGCAACAAATGTGGAAATATATATAAATTGTGTAACATATTGAGATAGCTAGACAACCTAATTAAATAAGTGTTTTTTTTTTGGCACAAAACCTAATTAATAAGTTTATCTATACTATATATAAAAGTACGAGTTTTGTAAAACTTTTGAATCACCTATTATATCCTTATTTTTCGAATATATTTGTCCATTATACCCTTATTTTTCGAATATATTTCTTAAATGCCATTATTTAAACTTTCATAGTTTTACTCGACTAAAAACTCTATTTATATTTAATTAAATCTAATATCCTTATAACTATTTAATTTTTACTTTTATATATTAGAATTTTTAAATATACTTTTATAGTTTTACTCAAATAAAAACTCTATTTTTTATTTATACCTATTTTATTTTTACCATTTTACTAATTTAATTAAAAAAACTTAGATATATTACAATTTTTAAAAATATTCCTTAAATAAAATTGTTTAAATTTTACAATTTTTTTTAGAAATAAACTTTTACAGTTATTCTACTAAAAACTCTATTTTTATTTAATTAAATTCAATATTTTTTATAAATATTTTATTTTTACCATTTTAATTTAAAAAAATTGGAGACTTTTTGGTAGGTTTGGAGTTTGGACCCATTTCAATTATAATTAAACTAATAAAAGTATTATTATCAAGTTTAAAAGTTAAAAGAAGGTGCCTAATAATTAATTATTCATATTTTTTAAAACTAATTAAGTTAAAAATTTATTTAAAATTTAATTATTGTGATTGATTTTTTCTATTTTTGAAGTGTACGTATTGGTAGTTTAATGTATTGGAGTGTATAACAAGAATTTAAAATTTTTAAAAATAAAAAGAAGAGTAACATACAATTACTCCTTTGACTTATAAAGTTATAGGAGTTGATGCAAAAAAAAAAAGTCAATTGGGCGGGTTGGACGGGTTTCAGGTTCGAGTCATCTTGGACCAGGTGAAATGTGTCAGGTAATTTTCTCGGGTCATTTGGGTTTCGGCTCATTTTGGTTCAGATCATTCGGGTCTCAGGTTTGCTGGGTTTAAGGTCATGCTGATTCGGTTTTGACCTCAGGTCACTCGGGTTCTTGATCATTCGGGTTTTGGATTTTTCGGGTCTAGGACTCGGATCAATTGGGTCTAGCCTTGAATTTTTTAATGTTTAATTCTTAAATTTATTTAATGTCTTAATTATTCAATTTATTTTACAATCCACTATCGGTTAAGTTCAGTAAACTGCATATACGGGTTAAAAAGTTGACATGTGTCCCTTTATATATTAATAATTTTGAATATTAAATACATAATTAAGTATGAAGTGGGGTATATGTTCAAATAAATATTAAATATAATATCTAAATTTATGTCCTTTCCTAATAGAAAAATTGTCAAGAAATTACTAATTAATTACTATTATTTATTCATTATGTAAAAAACAAATTACTAATTATAATCTTATTTAGTATTTATTCATATATAATAATTGTTCATATAATGAAGTTTAGCAAATTTAATCATAATAGGTAAAATTATAACAATAATATGATTATTATTGAATAAATTATAGTTTAGAATGGTTAAAATTATAACAATGTGGATTTTATTGAATAAAATATAATTTTAGTTTATAATATCTTTGGGTCATCCGGGTTAATTTCTCGGGTCATTCGGATTACGAGTTTGTTGGGTCGTCGGTCGTTTAATTTCTCTGATCAAGTTGAGTTCGGCTGGATTGGACGAATTATCGAATTTGGGTCACGTGCAACGCACGTGAAAGTAAAGACTAATTATGCTAAAAATACATGTTTACGGGGAATACTTTTTAACCCTGATTTTACGTTTTACCACCTAATAATTAAGGTAATAATTTAATTCGAGATTTAGCCCCTAAGATCTAATTACAAATGCAAAGTTTTAGAAATTATAATAATTTTTTCCAATGATACATCATGTGTGATATTAAGACACTTGAAATAGGCGAGACGAATAGCATTATTCAACCAATCAAAATGAAGAATATAGAGGTTTTTTTTTTCTCTTTTTTATTTTAAAGTTAAAGGAGAGCACCAATGTGTAACAGCACCATCAAAAAGTATGGTGCATTGCATGCCTACCTCCTTATCCCAAACATATAATATTTCCACCAACCAAACGCATGAAATGAGGCTACATAATTTCTTTTTGTGTTTTTTTGTTTCTTTTGCAAGGCACAACGTTAGCTTATAGGCCACAGTAGCTTATAGTATAATGATGTATGGGAATCAATCGAGAAATTCTTATTGTAAGAGAATAATGAGGGATAATAAAATTAAATAATACCAAAATATCGAAACATTATCTTAATCTTCTTGTTATATATAATATAATATGGGTATTAGATGATCTGCTTTTAATTCAACAACAATGATTAAACTCAGAATAATGAACCAAAACCTCTCTAATTGCAGTTTTTGGCCCCATCTCTTGGAGTATTATCACCACTTGATAAAGTTAGGCATCCGTGATCACTAATTTATCACTATCTGCTTTACCAAAACTGGGATCATTTTACATTTTAGAATAGACACAATACGGTACTTTAATCATTGGCTTCAACCTTATGTATACTAAAATCCATGGAAACTTAAAAATGTAACCTCTTTTTCTAGATTAATCCCCCATTGTAGGGAATATGTTGTACTTTAGAAATGAAAACTAGCTAGCTGGAAAGCATCACATGATTTTATTATACAAATTAAGAATTTAGGTGCATATATGATTACCTGAACAATCTAGATTCCAGCAGGTTTGATGAACTGCGCTAAATTAAAAGATAAACTAGATTAATTAAGAGTTAAAAATGCACTTAACAATTAAGGATAAGAGTTGCTCTGTTCACGTGTATAATATTGTCCACTCCATTGAAAATGGCGGGTTCCAAATTAACTTTCATATATAGTTATATAGCAAATGCACCAAAAAGGAAAAGCAAATTAAATGTCGATAAAAGTATGGGAAATTGAGTAATTGTATTCGAACAAGAACAATTCCTTTTTAATGTATGAAAACAAGAAGTAGTTAGTGTGTCTTGACCTAGAAGATGTTAGTTATCCAAATTGCTCATCAGCCTACTTTCCCCAAAGCCTAAATCTTCATCAATCGGTGAAGCAAAGACAGTTGTAAAGTTGATGTAAATGAAAACTACACCCACTTTATACCATACATGGTTTTATATGGAAATTATGAGACAATAACTCTATGCGCGTTAGCATTGAAATATGTATTACGATTTACGAATACTAATACTAGTATTAGATCATGTTTATATATATAAGTATTATGCTACTTAGTTAGGCAATACTTTGACTTAGTTTCATTAACATTGATTGGTCTCCAAGTTCGAATTCTTGCACTTCAACTATTTCACTTTCCCAACTAGAAACTGCTAAAACTTACCAGCAACCTAGCTAGTCTTCTTTCCCTAAAAATATCAAGTGCTGTTATTATTCGTTATCATTATTTTTGTTCAAGCAAAGAATCATATGTTTGAATCTTAATCAAGCTTAATTTCTTTAATTAACTGTTAAAGAAATTAAGTAAGTGATTTTTTTTTCTTTTGGTTTGAGAGAGAATAAAATATATTACTACTAATAATAATAATCTATTTTAACTCATTGAAAATGGCTGAAGTAAAGCAAGTGTAGAACACCCGAGACAGAAGGATGTGGAGAGGAAGAAGCAGAGCATGGTTCGGGTTCCCAAGAAGATTAAACTAGTTTGCTCAATCCTTTCCTTCCTAATTTGCAGAGCTCCAAACTTATCCACCAAAATTCACTCTCTCCCCAGTCCCCAGTCCCCAGTCCACACCTTCCCTTGTTAAAAACGTCACAATACAAATTTAATTAGTTCGATAGTTATAATTAATTTGGTTTGCTTTATTATTATTATTCCCATCTCCTTTATTACGCACAAAGAGTCAACCCTACGCGGCTCCATTTAAAACCATCAACACCTTTCCTTTCTTTCACCAGCTGTCCCCCCTTGGCCTTTCCCCTTTTCCCCCCTATATATACTCACTTCAAACTTCACTTTTTCCTCACAAACTCGCTCCTCAACCCACCAAAAAAAAAAAAATCTCATTCTTGCTTTCATAAAATCATCTAATTTTAATTAATTTCATGGCTGCCAATATTAATCCTTTCTTTTCACTTGTTTCGCTCTTCTTCTTCTTGGCTTTGTTCAGCCCCTGCTTAGCCACCACTAGGAAACTTGCAGCCCTTGTCCAAGAGCAACCCCTCGTTCTTAAGTACCACAGGGGTCCTCTCCTTAAGGGAAATGTTACCGTTAATCTCGTTTGGTATGGGAAATTCTCCCCAACCCAGCGTTCCATCATCGTCGACTTTCTCAACTCTCTCAGCTCCGGTAAAGTAACGGCGTCGCCGCCTTCGGTTTCTTCCTGGTGGCAGACCACTGGGAAGTATAAGGGAGGTTTGAGCAAGGTTGTCGTGGGGAAACAGGTTCTGTATGACAAGTATTCTCTTGGGAAAGCTCTTAAAAATTCCCAGCTCACAGCTTTGGCTTCCAAACCTGGCTATGGAGCAGGTGGTAAAGTGGTCAACGTCGTGTTGACTTCCGCTGACGTGGCCGTTGATGGTTTCTGCATGAGCAGGTGCGGGTCTCACGGCTCGGGTCGGGTTAAGAAGAGCAGGTTCGCTTACGCTTGGGTGGGTAACTCGGTGAGTCAGTGTCCGGGCTACTGCGCTTGGCCGTTCCATCAACCCATGTACGGGCCGCAAACTCCACCGTTGGTTGCGCCCAACGGAGACGTCGGGGTTGACGGAATGGTGATTAACCTGGCGACGGTTTTGGCGGGAACCGTGACGAATCCGTTTAACAACGGGTACTTCCAGGGCCCAGCGGAAGCGCCGCTGGAGGCGGTGAGTGCTTGTACGGGGATATTCGGGAAAGGAGCTTACCCGGGATATCCAGGTGACGTTTTGGTGGATAAAACGACGGGAGCCAGCTATAACGCTGTGGGTGTTAACGGCCGTAAGTATTTGTTGCCGGCGATGTGGGATCCTCAAACATCATCGTGCAAAACATTGGTGTGAGACTGAATAAACAAAAGCGTCACGTGGGAAGAAGGATATTTGGATGTTATTTTGTGTATATGAGCCTTTGTATAAACATATATAGTTTAAGAAAATAATGGGAAACTGTTTTTTTTTTTTTTTAATAATTGAGTGGCCGCTAATGTATATCGCATTGGTTTAATAAAAGGGAAAAAAACTGTTCGAGAAAAATATATTACTTGTGAGGATTAAAGGGATGGATGAATTGAACATTGACATTGCTTCAAATGGGACGAATTGTAAAAATCTAAAATCTTGGACTTGAAGCCCAATGAAATATGAATGGCTTTGAAATTAATTTGAAGAGTTTTTACAAGATAGAGCCTAGAGGTGAGAAATGGTAGAATAAGCTTAAACAACAAATGCCCCGTGCATGAATTATTCCGACCAAACATAAGATTTTGAAACTTGAAAGAGTGCTATTAAAATACTAAATCATGTGAAGATATATCTTGTTGCATAAAAATTGATGTGAAGTTGGGAAAGTTTTAATTAAGTAATAATAAGAGGTTAGCTCAACTTAAGTGTGATAATGAGTTCCAATCTTATCTTCTTGATGCTAATTGTGGATGTTACTTCTTTTTGTTGTTAAAATATTTTACCCATCACAACGAACTCCAAATTTTTACTTGTTTGGTTTGTTTAACCATATATTTAGGTCTTATTGATTCAAGTCTAAACCCTCTGTAATAAAAGATAGGAGAAAGCTATAAGTATTCATGAGTTACACTCAACAATAGTATTTACACTTTTTTACCTTAAATTTGCATGTCTCCAAACAACTAAAAAATATATTCTTGCATCCAAACGCCTAAATATCCCTTATATTTGTACCAAGTACTATTCTTGAATACAAATCGTAAGTACTTGTAGCCTCTCCTTAAAAAATATAGAAGGTTGAACTCCTTGTTAAACTCTTTCTTAACTTCATCCTCCATTAACTCTTTCTTCTTTTTTCTGGCAAAAAGCCCATTGGCTTGGGCCCTGAATTATCCCGGTTTTACTAACTAATGGACCTTACCAGTTGGCAACTGTGGGCTTTCAAGACCACAAATTTTTTAGCCCAAGCGGGCCCAAAATATTCACTGCAAGTCGGTTATGCCATGGAATGGAACAGAACACTCGCAACGAACACATTTCCATTTCAAGCAAGAAAATTTTCTCTACGACTACGACTCGAATCTCCCCGAAGAGCACCGCATCCGCCCACTCTCGACACTTCTAGCCCCCGAAATGGAACCACCACCACCGCGAACCCCGCAAGACCAACCCGCTCATACCCACTGTCATCCTTCCACCACCATCCCCACCACTGGAACTTGCTTAAAATGCGGCGGCGAAACCACCATGTCGCCACCAACCCAATCTCCAACAGCTTGGCCCGACCTTTCCTCTCCCCCTGTATATCGACCCATTCGTGCCCCGGCCTTAAACCTCCCTCCCAACAACTCCCAAGCTATAATTCTCGCACCAGTCCCTCAATCCCAGAAAGTGCCCACCATCACCCCTCCTTTCCACTTCCAAGTTCCGGCCAAGAAAATCACATCCCCTGACGATATTCGTAAATTCCATGAGTCCCCAACTTTGAAGAACTTCCTTGGCTTCGTTGTCGCCTTATCGGAATCCATTCGTGGCCATAAAATCTCTGATCCATGCCACGAATCACCTACCGTCGCCAAAATTATCTCCATCATTGAAACCCTATCTCTCTGGGTTGATCAAATCCCTCCAGTTCAACAATCCTCTCGCTACGGGAACATCTCTTATCGAACCTGGCACGAGCGCCTGACCGAAAACGCCGAATCCCTCATGCTTCAGTTCCTCCCGGACGACCTCAAACCCTCGACCATCGAAATCGTCCCTTATTTCACCGACAGCTTCGGGAACTCAAGTCGAATCGATTACGGGACGGGCCATGAAACGAATTTTGCAGCCTGGTTATATTGCTTAGCTAGAATGGGTATCATTAAAGAAGAAGATTACCAAGCTGTGGTGGTAAGGGTTTTTGTCAAGTACTTGGATTTAATGAGGAAGCTTCAGCTTGTTTATTGCCTGGAACCAGCAGGGTCTCACGGGGTTTGGGGTTTGGATGACTACCATTTCTTGCCGTTTATCTTTGGGAGTTCGCAGTTGATTGATCATAAGTATATGAAGCCTAAATCAATTCATAATGAGGATATTGTGGAGAACTTTTCGAGTGAGTACATGTATCTGTCTTGTATTGGGTTCATAAAGAAGGTGAAAAAGGGTCTGTTTGCTGAACATTCCCCTCTGTTGGATGATATAAGTGGAGTGCCAAATTGGAATAAGGTGAATAGTGGGTTGCTTAAGATGTATAAAGCCGAGGTGCTCGAAAAGGTTCCCATTATGCAGCATTTCCTCTTTGGTCGGCTTATTAAGTGGTAAGGTTTTTGTCTTTGGTTTTGTTCACTATGAACCATAGTTAAATTTGGGATTGAATGTTTAGATTAATGTTCCTTTGTTCAGTTTGATTGAATTCATTGTTAATCATAACCATATCCTGTTGCATCTCACTGCCAATTGTTGTTTCCAGTTGCTGCAAAGAAACCATAGAGAATCCTTATTATCATTGGTGTCATTTTTTACGAGCAATGTTAGCCTGCTTGCTTTTTGCAGTAGTAATTTTTTTGTATATTTTCATGGGTACTGTATATATGCGAGCCTTGGCCCTGCTGTTTAAATTGCTCAGTTTTTGAGAATTGTGTTGTTCAATTAAGCTAGGCCACATGAATCTGTGAATCAAATGTGCCCTGTCATTTGCAAATGCAATGCTATTGATTGATAATGGCATGTTTGATTGTGAGGGTGGTGCCATGACTTGAACATGACGAATCAGAAGTCAGAACTAGAACCATGTCTTCGATTGTGTATATGCCTTCATTAGTTCCCTAGTTACTGTGAGGAGGTCCATGCAGGGCTCAAGGCAGTCTACTATATATAGATTAATTTCTGTGTCCTTAGGGTAGTTGGTTGTTCTTAGAATCATATTCTGGTGATTTTTGACAGATGTGAATATTGCTAGTCTAGGTGCATGACTGGTCTGGTTACTATATTTATGCCTTGCGGTATTGTGTAATATGGAAAACATCTTTTAAGCCATTTCAGATGGATGTTGAAGAGTTTGTTTAGTCCAATCTTTTGTCCAACTGTCACCGTCTTTTAAAGCCATTTAAGGTGGCGAACTAATCTTACCTGAACATTTACAAATGCTGCCTAAAGTACATTTAAGCACATATGCATGTATCTCAATGGAATGATATGAGTTCAGGATTTCGCTTCCATAATGGACTCTGTTAAACTGATTAAAGTAAAATTCTTGTTTGATGGTTCTATACTTCTATTATAGTAGGAGTATAAGTTATTGCATGGTGTAGGTTGTCTCAAAATTACAATATGCTTGCATGTCCTTAAGATTTGCTATAAGATCTTTTTTGCAACGAGTCATTAGGTTGCTATTTGGATATGGTTGGAATTAACTCATTAAGATGCCAATGTTTTATATGATGAACAGTTCAATTTTGAATAACTCAATTTTCTTTTTCTATTAAATTTTCACAGGGAATAATTTTGGTATTGTTTGAAGCGGAGACACGTGCTGTGCAACCAAGAGAATTATGCAGATTTAATGGACGGTTTTAACATTAGGAAGTTATCCCATTTGGAATATAGCATATCAATGGTACCGTGAATTGATTGAGTTGTTTCGCTTTCCATTTCTGCCTTTTTTAATATAATGAGATATGTAGGTGGAGTGGTGTCATTGCCTCCCCTTCCTGTATTTTTCTTTTTGTTTTGTTTATGATATTTGTGTTTTGATGCATGGCCACATGTTCTGTCAAATGCTTGAAGCGATGAAACTTATTTTTTGCACAGGAACTAGTGGACAAGTTTTTTCTGGAAATTAAGGGACTTGGATACCAACTTGTCCAACCATATAACTGATAGCAAACTGAGATGTCACAAAATCTCATTCCTATTTGTAATTATGCATAGTTTATTTTAGGAGAAATAGGAAGTCTATTCTTTTGTTTGTACAATGTGGAGTATGTGTTTTAATTTATTTATATACGAGAAAATGACCAAGAGAGTAGAGACTAGAGAGAATTGAGAAATAGGCAAAAAGCAAATTTGTTTTAGAATCATCAAGTCTTTACTCTAAGATCTCTTCCCGGAGTCCACCTGCTCTCATCAGAACAATACTCCATTATTATTATTATATATTAATATTATCTTGTGAAATTGGAGCTATTAATAATGTAACTGACCGAGTAAATGCCTGCCTGTTTCGACTGTTACTTGAAAGCAATTTTCTATCAGCATTAATGTCCCCCATCAATGTCTCTAAGCTTCTTTCATGATTCCACATGGGATTCAGTTTTGGGGGTTTTTTTTTAAAAAATTTGGCTTCGGTTGGAAGATCTGCCATCCTGTTTCCTCATCATTCAACAGAGAGATAGTATAATGGTGAGGTGAGCAATCAAATATAAACCCAATTTGATCCCTGTTTCCGCCTCTCTCTTTCTGTCAGCTTCCAAAATGAGACTCAAAATTTCTGCATGTGTAAACTGCTAGGATTTGGACTTCTCGTATTGAAACGTTTTGCTCTATCAAACAAACAACTGGCTACCTTGTACTTGTTTATACCTATAGCCTATCGCATTCTCTTTTATTACATCATTTCATGTCACTCTCCACCTTTATTTCTTGAAAATTACTGTAATTAAAGCATTGGAATTTAGATGGGATGCCTTTGGGTGATTATGGTGTGATCTAAATGTACTTACAGTTACAGTTGTCTTTTTTACTGCTAAAGATGAGAGACTAGACAGAAACACAGATTTTTTTTTTTTTTCAAGACAGAAACACAGATTAAAACTCCGAAATGTGAAGAAGATGAGCAAATATTATGGAAAACAGAATCGGTGAGCCAATTTTGTACATGGTAATTGCTGGAAGAGATGGGGTGTTTCGGAAAAGGAGACTTTACAAGTAAAGAGTGGACTTAACTAGTTTTAGGCAAGCCTCTAGTCAGTCTAGTGGGTGAAGTCCGTTCCCATTAATCCACTAGCACTACCCCAAGTACCAAAACAAGTTATACTCGGACTATAGGCTAGTTGGGTTAAAAAACTTGGTTAGAAAAAAGTGCTTCTGAAAAACAAGATTAGATGAACTTTCAAAGTCAAAATTAATCCTCCCTCTGTCCCTTTTTATAAGTCCTCTTCTAGAAGCTTTTTTTTTATCCCAAAATATGTCTTTTTTTTAAACCCAATGCATATTTTACTTAACATACCCAAGTTACCCTTGCTAGTGGTAACAAAATTTATGAAGAGAGATAGTGAGTGGGAGGAGAGAAAGAGTTAGTGGGGGAGAGAGAAGAAGGGCAAACTTGGAAGGAGAAGATAAGAGATTATAGAATTTAGAGTTTTAACTGTATTTCTTAATATTTGCAATACAGTTGAAAGGGACTTATAAAAAGGGACAAAGGGAGTGTATACTTTTTTTGCACAACAACGACCGGATATTTATTTATTTATTTAGTAACACAGTACAGAAGGTGGTGGCTGATACAAGCCGAGTACTACATATATTCGACTTATCAAAAGACATAAGCTCAGCAAAAAGTGGCTGCTCCATATTAAACACCTGGGAAGATTGAGAGCTGGCAGCTTTATGAGCTAGGGAATCAGCCACACTATTACATTCTCTATATATAAACCTAATACTAGCAAAATGGAATATTGTCGCCACCTCCAGTATCTGTCTAACCAGCGTATCCAGCAGGGGATGTTGGGCTGTCCTCCTGTTAAGCATCAAAATCGAAGTATAGGAGTCAGATTCAATAAGAAGTTGCTGAATACCGAGAGTTTTTGCATGAACAAACCCCTTCTTAATGGCCTGAAGTTCAGCAACCGAGTTATCAGTAATACCAAGGAATTCAGAATAAGCAATAACCAAGTCACCATGACAGTTTCTAATAATTCCTCTACAACCGGCAAAACCCGGGTTCCCTAGACAAGAACCATCACAATTTAACTTATAAAACCCAGGAGGAGGTGGTTTCCAAGTTACTAATGGTAGTGACTTAGTAATTCTAGGATGCTCTTTGTAAAACAGCCTGAAGAAATTATACATTAAGTCAGAAATATAAGTAGAGAAAGTAGCTTGATCAAGTGGTTTATTATTAAACAATGAATCGTTTCTTATTCTCCAAATATTCAAGAGATGAAAACTGAAAACACTGTCCATTGGAATAAGTAGATCTCTGACTTTATAATAAAGTTTGTTCAAAGATATAGATTTAAGAGCTAAAGTAAGATGAAGATCCTGGTGAGTCCAATTCCATCTGATAAGATTACAAAAAGAGGTATAAAAGGGGCAATCAAAGATAAGGTGATTGAAGGATTCAACAGAATCTAAGCACTGATGGCAACGAGGCGACGGGATAACTGTTTTCTGGTAAAGCCTTTCTGCAGTAGGTAGTTTTTTATGAGCACAAAGCCACATGAAAAATTTAACTCTAGGTAGGGGTCTTGACTTTCCAGAGATAGTGCCAAGGGAGGTGAGGTCCATGAACAGGTGAGTTTTGCAGAATTAGGATTTGATAGGCAGTGGTGAAAACACCCAATGTGGAGTAGGGCCAAATTAAAGTATCTTCATTTGTAGGAGACACAGGTAATGCTATTATTTGATGTAGTACAACAACAAGTATGAGGTTCTTAATAATATCCAAATTCCATGAATGATCAGTATGATTAATAATATCATTAACCTTTACTCTATGTTTGGATTGGAGTGGGGGGAGGGAAAGGAAAGGAAATGGGAGGAAAATGGCATCCCTCCCCTTGTTTGGATTAGATTTTTTATTTTTATAAAGGAAAGGGAAGGATGCTGGAATCCCTCAATTTCCCCTCTAATACCCCATTTTGCTTTCCTTCCGAATTGGGGGTTTTTGAGGGGAAAGGAAACTCATTTTAATTTTTAATTTATTAAATGTCTAAAATATCCTTGTAGTTTTTAATAAATATCAAAGTTACATGTAGAGTTATACATTATAACTACCTAGTCTTTTACTTGCTTCCAACATCCAAAATTTCTTCCCACCACCACCTCTCTCTTCCCATATATGCTTTCTACTTTTTATTTTTTTGTTTTGTCTCATATGCTTGGTAGAATTTATGGTTTTTTACTACTTAATAAACAAGGTTATTATTGGTAATTTATAATATATTATATCCTTTCCATTCCTTTCCACTGCTTAACCAAACAAAAACTATGGTGATTCCTTTCCTTTCCTCTCCCCAACTAACTTTTAACAATCCAAACAGGGAAATCTATATCCTTTCTTTTCCTTCAAAAAACTTCCCTCCCATTTCCTTTCCTTTCCCTTCCTTTCCTTTAAAAACTTGAACCCAAACATAGTGTTAGATTATGTAGTTCATAAGGGATGATTTGGGCTGTAAGGGATTTAAGGGGAGTTGGGGACAACCATTTATCAAGGCAAAGAGAAATACTAGAGCCATTACCTACACGCCACTGAATATTATCTGAAATTAGATGAATACATTTTGTCAGGCCTTTCCAAAAATAAGAGCTATTAGAGGAAGCTTTAGCATTCAAGATATCTGTGTGTGAGTAGTATTTGTGTTTAAGCACTAAAGCCACCAACGAAGAGGGGTCCATTTTCAAATGCCAAACAAGTTTGGCAAGTAGGGCTTGGTTAAATTCGTTGAGTGAGTGAAGACCGAGTCCTCCCATAAAGGTAGGTGTGGTACATGTTTTACAATTAACTGGAGGAGTTCTATTGTTCTCTTTTTTAGGGTTCCAAAGAAAAGTTCTCATGATCTTGGAAATATTTTTGATAATTGTTTTGGGGATAAGGAAGATGGACATAGTGTAAATAGGTATGGAGGTAATGATTGATTTAAGTAATGTTAATCTTCCAACAGCAAACAGTAATTTATTATACCAGATGTTAACAAGGTTGCTGAGTTTATTAACAAGGAACTTATAGTGCATGTTGATATGTTTAGCCGAAAAAATTGGAAGGCCTAAATATTTTTCTAACTCAGACATAGGAGGAACACTGAAGAAATCCATTATTAGAGTTTTAAGGTAAGTATCGGTGTTTGGAGAGAAGATAATAGAGCATTTTGCAAAATTTATGGCCTGACCTAAGGACTGACAGTAGGAATTCAAAATATTAAGGAGGACTTGACAGTTGGGAAGTTCAGCCTTAGCGAAAACGTAGCAGTCATCTGCATAACTAAGAATTGGAATATCAGGGCCATGTTTAGAGGCCTTAAGTGTGTGTAAGGAGCGATTGTGCACTGCGTTAGTTAAAGATTTAAGTAATAAATATGAACAAAGGATGAACAAATAAGGGGATGGGGGATCACCCTGTCTAAGGCCCCTCTGAGGTTTGATAGGATCAAAAAGATTATTGTTAATGAGGAGTTTAAAAGAGGTGGACTGAACACATTCCATAATTAAATTAATCCAGTGAAGGGGGAAGTTATAAAGCTGTAGATATTGCTTGAGAAATGACCATTTGATTTTATCATAAGCTTTCTCAAAATCAAGTTTGAGAGCAAAGTAATTAGTTTTACCTTTTGTTTTTTCCCCAGTGAGTGTATAAGTTCATGGGCAATAATTATATTATCATGAATGGATCGGTTAGGCACAAAGGCACTTTGGAAAGGACTAATGAGTTTGGGAAGAATAGGTTTAATCCGTTTAGTGATTATTGAAGAAATGATCTTATAAATGATGTTACATAAGCTTATGGGTCGGTAATGAGTAATTAGGGAAAGGTCATTTTTCTTAGGAATTAAAATAATTATGGTTTCATTTAAGTTTCTAAGCATATGACCTGAATGGAAAAAACTTTGGACCATAGAGACAACAGAAGGACCAATAATGTGCTAGTAAGCTTTATAAAATCCAGCAGTCAGGCCGTCTAGTCCAGGGGCTTTGTTGGGATTCATGTTCCAGACAATGCTTTTAATTCCGGCGGGTGAGATTGGTTTGTTAAGAGCTGCAATATCTTCTTGGTTAAGCTGGGTAATATTAGCTGAGTTATCGAAGGGGAAGAGGGTGTTGACTCCATGTAATTTTTGATGATCACAAAACATTCCTCCTTGATATTTAATTAAATCTAATTAAGTGTGTAGGCTTCAAAGAATATCTCTTTATCTCAAAATTGGAGCACAAATAATCTTTGGAGAAACGCTTAGAAAGGAATTCTTGAAGAAATTCTCAAGGAAATTAAGTATTCAAAGATTGGAATAAAATGAAGTTTTAATCGATTAATTTTGAAACATGAAACTTGAGTTTTCATCGATTAATACTGCATCCGTACATGCTGTCAACACTGCCACTTTTCTAATTGAAGACTTCGTGAAGGCTTGGAGTTTTAGTCGATTAATGTTGGAGTTAAAACTAGAGTATTCATCGATTAATACTTTTTTGACAGCATTAGTTTCACTATAGGACGAAAAAACAGCTAGTTTGAAAAAGTGAAAAATGTGCTATAACGGCTAGAAAATAGCTCCAACGGCTAGAAACTTGTGATAGGATATATATACACATCATTAAAGCCTTTTGAAGTGATCCAAGAGTGAGATTATTCATTGTTCATCATTATTGAAGCCAAGAAGTCATTTTTTCTCTTTGTTCTTCATTCCTACTAGTTTTGAGAGAAAATTTGTATTGAGCTAAAATTTGCACTTGGGATCTTTGGGAGATCATTGTACTTCTTTATTAATCTTTTCTTGGGTAGAAACAAGTTATGATCAACTTGTTTAAGATTAGAGCTTGGGGAGAGCTCACTTTGTAAAAGGCTTGGTGGAAGTTAGAATTTCACCGGTTTAGTGAAGTGTTTGTGAAAATCCTTGATTGGGGAGATCAAGGTAGATGATGTAGGTGTGGGATCACCGAACCTCTATAAATTGTGAGTAATTTTCTCTAAACCTTCCTTTTACTTTGTGTTGCGATTTCTCATCTTTCTATCTTCAAATTTCATATATTTCATCTACCCTTTTACCCAACTTTGAAAAAGTTCTTGAGGTTGCCATAGATTGTTTAAAAGTGCTATTCACCCCCCTCTAGCACATTATCAAGGGCCTAACAGAGGGAAGGATGTGAGGACGTGAAAACATTAGAAAAATGAGTATAGAAGCTAGCAAGGATCTCCTGATTAGAGGTGATCAATTCATTGTCAGAATGAATAGCTTGGATGAGGCAAACAAAGAAGTTGAGCCATAAACTTGAGTCTCAGGTCTGCGAGAGGTCAAAATCAATTTTAGATGGAGATGAAGTTGTAGAAAAATTTTTTGGAACCCACTTGGAAACCACGTGTCCTGAGTTAAGTGGAGAATGAGAGGTAATCGTACCTTTGAAGTTGCTTCTTGTAACTGGTTCCTGTCTAATGGGAACAGAAGTGGAAGAACTTACCAGACCCTGTTTGGAACTGTGGAGTTGCTCACTCTTCTTTCCACGGGTATGCTTCCGAATCACGGTGTGCCACTTCTCTTCGACTGAAGGTGGAGCAGAGGCGGAGTCTTCAAGATGAGAAACTTGAGTTTTGAACAGTTCACAACTCTCCTTGGCATGTCCTAAAATTCCACAACTAGAGCAGAAAGGAACATGCATCACATAATGGACATCTTGTAAAAAGTTCCCAATTCGCACGGATTTAGGAAGTGGATGAGAACATGAAATCTCCACACATAATCTGGCATATCGACCTCGATCCACCGTGCCCGTATGCACATCTAACTTAATTGGGGTTCCAATAAGAGCACCTATTTTATAAAGAACTTGAGCATCGTAATATTCTATTGGGAGCTCAGGGAGTTGAATCTAAACAGCAATACGTTTAAATTCATCCTGTGAGGGTTTGAAGTTTGGCTCCAACGTTGAACCATGAGATAGTGGTTGAAGAGGAACCATGGGCCGCCAGCAAGCACGGCAAAATAATCATCCTTTGAGGCAAATTTAACGAGGAAACAACTGTTACCTAAATCAATGATAGTAAAAGGGGCTGAAAGTTTCCATAAGTGTTCTAATTTTGGGCCAAGCTTATTGTACGAGAGTGGGTGGTCAATAAGTTTGATTAATAAGGTATTTTTCCAAGGTTGAACTATCCTGGTTTTTTCTTCTTGTGTTAATAACAGGGTCGGAATAGAAGGGTCGACTGACTGGCTATCGGCGGGTAGGGAGAAAGCAGATTCGACTTGAATATTTTCAAGCCAGTGATTAAAATAAACATGATGAGACCGGTTCAATAATTTCTGTTTGTAGGATGGAAGTGACGACTGCGGGTTAGGGAGTTGGGGAGAAGAGGGGAGGGTAGCAGAGGTTGATTGATCAGGGGGTCTAGATGAGGAGTTTTAAATGAAATCCTTCGGTTGATTAGGCATCTGATTCGAATTCGTAGGTGATGGAGGAGGGGTACGTAGGTGATGATCAGAAAAGGACGGAATTGAAGAAGGAGAAGTAGAATAAGGAATAGAGGGGGAGGCGGGCATAGTTTTCCTTATCCTGAGGGAAACAATTCTCTCTATGAGTCACTAGTTTTAAAGTTTACTACGATTTTAATATATATAGTTGAATCAAAATCATCTATCACATTTTTATACCCCATTTCATGTATAATTTCTTAATTAACTACATTATTTGTTGTTTGTTTTCAAGTTTCAACAATTATAAATAATATTATGATTCCAAACATATAAAACAAGATTAGCCCCAAATTAATACAAAAAATTGAGTTATAGAGTTAATCTTTAATTTTAAATGTCTTGTGGAAGATGTTTACTGTTTAGAATAAATATATGATTTAATTTATAAAAATAAGCAATAAATAATATAAGACAATAGAAGAAGAACACGTGACACCTATTTGATAAATGTGACACAAAATAGGACATATGGAGTATAGGATTTTTTTGTCCTAAAAAGCGGTCTAAAAACCATTTTAACTTTTAACTAACAATAACGGCCTTAGGCCACGCCACCCCAATCAAATTTTCATCATTTTAACTAACAATAACGGCCCTAGGCCACGTTACCTCAATCAAGTCTTCATGTAACAGCTTATGTAATCTTTCAAGGGTTATCCAATCTTGTAAATTCGATTTTTTGTCCTAAAGAGCGGTTTAAAAACCGTTTTAACTGCCACCCCAATCAAATCTTCATTGTTTTAACTAACAATAACGGCCCTAGGCCACACCACCCCAATCAAGTCTTCATGTAACAGTTTCTGTAATCTTCCTAGGGTTATCCAATATTGTAAATTCGATTTTTTTTGTCCTAAAGAGCGGTTTAAAAACCGTTTTAACTAACAATAACGGCCCTAGGCCACGCCACCCCAATCAAGTCTTCATGTAACAAATTGTTATTGTAAATTCAAAGTCTCCCTAATAAAGCATATGTGGCCAAGTAATCTGCACTAAGTTTAAAAGCACAAGCTCTACTCTCTCTCCTTTTTTTTTTCATTTGACTATCAACTAATGTACTAGAAACAGAATTTAATTTTCATTAAAAAAAAAGAAACAAAATTTAATATTGTATTCAATTGCAATTAACCTTATCAAAGTACTATGTGGGAATCACATAAATGTTCTGCCTCTTGTTTGTGTGATAAAGTTTATAGGGGTGGTGAGTCGAACCCATAACCTTTACATGTAAACGTATTTTAGATGTATAGCTATTCCACCTAACACCAATAATCGAGACTCAGAGTCTTCCAATGAACTGCCAATTGAATGAATTAAAATCTCTTCTTCTCAAACCTCAATTTTCAATTTGCAAAACTTTCAAACAATGTCAGTTGTCAAATAAAATCAATTTATGACTATAGCTCTAAGATTTCTCAGTAACAGAGGAAAGTCAAGAAAAATTCCAAAACAGAGCATTGGAACCAGAAATCTCTCGAAATCCAGAGACCAGAGCCCTTTGGTCAATAAGCCTATAAAGGCCAAAGCTTGCCTAACAATTAACCAACTTTCCCTCTTAAACACATCAAACCACCGACTCGTGTCGGTAACAAAACCTTCAGTTTTCATTTCACCTCAATTACTGTCTTTCTTAAAACGCACACAAAATATCTGATGCTGGAGTCATGTTTCAACACTTACCTTTCACTTTCAGTTCAAAAAGACATAAATTTATGGCATGAAACCAATGCTTTTGCTATTCAAAATCTGCCATTAACAGACCCAATGTTTTCGCAGTAAAAGCTACCCCTTTCCCACTCTTTCTCTTATCCTTCTTCTCCTTCTTAAAATAGTGTATTTATATACACATATCCATAGCTTTCCCCTGAGTTTTAAGTTTTAACCACATATACATATACGTGTTAGTATTCCTCTTTATTCCAACTTTTCTCTCTGTTTTTACAATTGATTTCGTGTTTATCTCTTGTTGGATGCATTCATGCCGTGGTTAGGTGGGTAGATAAGACTTGTTTGTATTTTTGTTGCTTTCTGTTTCTTTTCCTTCTTTTCCTTCTTTTCTCTCTGTTTCTTTCCCTTTCCTTTCTTTTTAACCCGGTGTTTGAGGCGGATAAACTGGGCACTCTTTTGTTTTGCATAATCTAAATTGCAAAACAAAAAACCACGGCAAAAAGACGTTACAAAGAAAGTTAAGTAAAGGTAGCTAACAACCCATCTTTGATTTAATTTTCTTTTTCTCTTTATTAGTTTCATAATTTTCAGTTCCTCTTTGTTTGTTTCTTGGGAAACTTGAGGTAGAGAACAGGAATTTTGATGCTTGGAGCTTTGTCTTTGTGTTTTAAGTGTCTATGTAGTTTCCTAAGTCTGAAAGTACCCCATTTCTGAGCTGTTTCTTAGATCCTGAATCCAAAGGGTAAACATTTTTATCCTTCTACTCTTTTGTTTTTCCCAGTACACCAAACATTAGTTTTAAGTCCTTCATCAGACAAGTTGTTGTTGTACTTTGTTTGATGTTCGTTCCTTTATATTAAATGTCCCAATTCTTGTGTGATTGATTTTTTCTTTCTTTTTTTCCCCTTCCTCTGAGCTCTGACCTTGCTGGGCATCCCTTTGAAAGTTTCGGAGGAAGTTTTCTGTTTTCTATTTTCTGCACTTTGGGATCTATTAAGTTGTTTCTTTCTTTCTTTCTTTTTTTCCCTATAATTATACTGTAATAAACTGTTTCCTTGCTTGGTGTATACAGTATTATTCTCCAAATTATATCTTTCCTTCTGTTTCTGATTTAAACTTGTCAGGTTTTTTTCCTTAGTTTGGATAAAAACTTTTAGTGTTAATCAATAGTTTCTCTACATGTTTTTTTTTTTCTGGAGAGTGTTCATTGTTACAGTTGATATATTTCCTTTCCCCTTTTTTGTCTTGTCTTCAACTTTTTTCCCCAAATGAAAGGTATCTTTAATCTAGTTTCTGTATACAGATTATTTTGTACATTAAGAACATAATGCAAAGAACTATGCAACCATGAAATTTCTTTCTTGCTTGCTTTCTTTCTTTTTTAAAGATTATTGAATTGCTGATTCTGTTTCCCTTTTGGCCCTCTTGATCTGAATGAAGATCAGATGGAAGAGCAGGGCGATTTCCGTCGTTGGGATGAACTAATTCCTGATGCACTGGGGCTAATCTTCAGCCATCTGTCCCTCCAAGAGGTATTAACAGTGATTCCCAGTGTCTGCAAATCATGGAGGAGAGCAGTGACAGGTCCCTATTGTTGGCAAGAGATAGACATTGAAGAATGGAGCAATCGATGTAATTCTAACCAGCTTGATCGGATGCTTCAAATGCTGATCACTAGAAGCAGTGGATCCCTGCGCAAGCTATGTGTTTCATGCCTTCCGAATGATGATATCTTCTCATTCATCACAGAGAAGTAAGTTCACCTGTTCTTTCCCATTTCAATAGTTGCATTTGTCAGTATTGTAATGAGTCTAAAATTTTTGCTATCATTAATTCTTAAATATGTGGTTAGATAATAGTAATATGATCTGTTTCATATATTGTCTTAATGCTCTCCTATTGGTTGGCTGCATGTTTTACTAGTTTGAACAGCAAATTTAGTATTCATCATAAGATTTCAATTGAAAGAATTGTAATTTCTTTATGAAACATAGGTTTATCAAATTGACACTTTAAAGTGATATGGTGTACTTTTTTTTCTTCCTTTATTTTGCAAGTGCAAGTTCCCTTCAGGTTTTGCGATTGCCAAGAAGTGAAATGAGTGATTCAATAGTTGAACAAACTGCTGGAAGACTTTCCTCAATCACTTGTTTAGATTTGAGTTACTGTGGCAAAATTGGTGCCCCTGCTTTAGAGGCCATTGGGAAGCACTGTAAACTGCTTGTCAGTCTGTGCCGCAACATGCACCCATTGGATACAGTAGGGAAGCTATCTCAGGATGATGATGCAAATGCCATTGCTGCTTCAATGCCTAGGCTTAAGCGTCTCGAGATGGCTTACAATCTTATAGGGACGGCAAGTGTTCTAAACATCCTTTCAGGCTGTGCCCAGCTTGAGTTTCTGGATTTAAGAGGTTGTTGGGATGTGAATCTGGACGATCAGTTCCTCAAGGAAAAGTTCCCAAAATTGAAGGTTTTAGGGCCTACTATCATGGACTGCTACGAAATGGATGCATGGGATGATTGCTCGGACTACTCTGAAGACTCCGATTACTTGGCCTGGCAGTTCCTAGCTGATGAAATGGGTGACTATGAAGATGATGAGGAGTTTGATGAAATGTGGGATGATGACTATGTGGGCGGACTGGAGGAACTTGAGCTAAGGTTCTATGAAGGACTCGGTGAGGATGCAGGAATGTTTGGCTGGCCTCCTTCTCCTTAGCTTCTTCTTTCTTTCTTTCTTTCTTTCTTGCTGCTGCTGCCTATGTTGTCTAATGCATAGTATAGTATAATACTGTCTGTAAGATGCTTCTAAATATGATGAAACCATGTGTTTCTATGGAAATACTGAAACTGAAATAGTATATCTTTATGTTTCAATATGACCTTACATTTTGTGTGGTTTGCATCTTTTATTTCCTTAATCATCTAAAGAAATGCCTTGTAAATAAATCTATATAGTCTTCTGATAGCATAATAAAATCAGAGTAGAGTTTACAGTCTCATTCAATCTGCCATTTCTATTTTGTCATTTGAACTTTTGAATCTGAATGGTAAACTAAGGTGAGACCTTCATGAAATAAATATCTTTGTTCCTTTTACCATGGTTAAGGTGAAAACAAGAGCCCCCACTTGGATTTTTATGGGAGATGGGCCAGTTCCTTTAAGGCAACTAAAACCAGGCTGCCTCCCACTTTGCAAGCAAAATTGTACCTGACTTTTCAACAAGAATGGCCCCAGGGTCCATATTCCATTAGTAATTTCCGGTGGTTTTCCCCCATTTAACAAAAATTTTATACTATATATTCTGGTTTTTCTATTGCCCCATAATTCATGAATATGATGCTACAGTCAGCAAAATGTCCAAAAGGTGTTCAATAAAGCTTTGTTCATTCACGCTGCTTTTGTGAGTTTATTCCTATCTGGCTTACCTCTCCTTTTGCTGCAAATCTCTGCACTTGAATTCCACTCTTCTTTTCTGTGTTTTGGCAGCTTGAATGCTTCTGAAGCATCACTTTTCTTCCAAAACTATGGCCTCTGCCTGGAGCCCACCATCGACTACTCTCTCTCGTACAGTTTGAATTTGAAAATTACTATATTATATTATATAGAGGAGAAAGAATGTCCTACCTAATACCATTGGCATTTGGCATGGGAATTGGGATCAAGAAACCCATTTTTTTAATCTTCATTTGATGCGCAGCAGCAGCAGCCTGAATCTTACATATTTGCATCTTTTTTTTAATACTACTATACTATAATATATATTCTAAAGGTGAGCTTTAAATCACCAAGATTTGGTATTTTTTTTAGTCTTTAATTAATAAACTACGATGGTCAAGCTTAGTGAGAAGAGGAGAAGAATAGAGCATGGCCATATCTTGAATTCTTAAATACTATCAATAACAGTACTACTTTAGTAATTCCCATTTTTAATGTACTACTATAATATTTAAGATTTTGGAGTTATAGTTGAAGACAATAAACCTAGTTTAGTCACATGATTACATGTGACTTTTGTCTATGGATCTTGTATCATGTGTAATTTACTGTTTTAACCCTCAAATATATTCGATTTGCATGGGTAAATTGGGGGTTTTAGCTTGTGTAGTACTAAAACACAAAAATGGATCCATTTAGAATCATTTGATACAGTGGTCCCCCTTTTCCAAAGACAAAGATTGCAATCATCAAATGGCCGTGGGGCATATTCATTTGCCCTTTTCTCCCTTTGTCTCTTTTTCTTTTTCTTTTCTTATTTCCATCTCAAATTTCCTGAAATGCCCCAATCTGCAAGATGAGAGATCAAGGCCAATAAATTTTTATGTATAAATATTGACTCCAACTTTTATCTTTCTAAGAGCATGTACAATATGGTGAACTAAATTTTGCAACATTTTGATGTGAAAGAAGAATCTTTTTCATAATATACTATATTTACACTCCAATGTACTATTTCACATCACAACACCAAAAATAATATTATATATTATTAAATGTTTATGATAAAAAAATATTAATATATATAACCATTAAAAATCGATTTCAAAATCCATTCAATATGCATCTCATTTTATTTGTTAATAGTATACATCTCATTTTATAGATCAATATTATTTTATAATTTAAATTTAAATATATTATATGAGTAAAAAAAGAAAACGAAAACGGCGCAACATATCTGACACCATATTATAATTTTGGCATTTTGAAGTGTTTTCGCGGGATGGTGTCTTCATTGGACTTGTCCTAAACAAACAATTAGAGAAATAAATTTTAAAAAAAAAAAAGAGAGAGAAAGAGAAGTGAAATAAATAGCTCTCAAAATTTTATACTTATTCAACATGACTTAATTTTGAATTATATAGGATCTAAAGTAAATATTTTTTAAAAAAAAATGTAAATATATTTGATAATGAGAGAATTTGAAAATAATAAAAAAAAACCTTTAATGAACTAAATGTTACAAACTTGTTATATAACAATTTGTCAAGAAATATACATATGATGAATCGAGTGAGAGTTGAACCCAAGACTTTACGGTCTAGGGATCTAGACCTGAAACTAAAAGTCCAGTACTCTACCACTAGGCCAAATGCATGATGACCATAACATTTTTTTTTTTTAGTTGAGTGACTGTGTGGATTGAAATAAGATTTAAAATCGTTTGGTTGGAACCGAAGAAACGTGGATATACCTAAAAGCCTACAAGAAAGCCCACCACCATCATTTACTACCTCTAACTTATAATGGCCCACTTCTTTTTTGGGCCAGAAAACCTGCTAATGTATTCTTCCCTAAATTTGTGAGGAGGGCCAATTAATCCAGCTCATCAATCATTATCTACCATGTCCATGTGAATCTTCTGAATTCAAGTAGACAAGGAATAATAAATTTGCCAGTATCTTTTCTTTTCTTACTTGTTCTTTCATCACTTCAATGGACATTTTATTACTTCAAATGAATATCTCACACTTTCATAATAGCAAAATTGTAAATTCCAAATTTCAAGCTTTCTTTTTCGCCAAAAGAATTAGCTATTGCCTATTAACTATGTACTAGTATATATATGGCTCCAACTTGTCTTTCATTAGTTGTATAATACTTGACCAAACTGCCAAATTCAATACCTACCACCTGAATCAAGACCAAGTTTAGTAGCACTACATAATTTTTATTTTGGGTTTATTTCATGAATAAATCATAGTAATTCTTTAAATATTTTAATTTTTCTATTCATTTGAATTATTGAATTGTTTTCTCAAAAAAAAAAGAATTATTGAATTGTAAGAAAAAAAATCTTAAATCACCGAAATCTTAATATGAGAAGCAAAATCACAGCACAAATACCAGTATACGGTATACCTACCCCATTTTGTAGTTTTGTTTGCATAGCAGCCTCCTTTTTTGCCCAATTTGGTGCCAGGACATGGCGGCCAAGAATTCATTTACTTTATTTTTTTAATTTTAATTTTAATTTTAATTTTGTATCTGAATAAAAGTATAAAACTCTCAATACTAATCACCTAATTACAATAATTATACTAAATGAATAATTCCACCAAAACTGAATTTGTCTGAAAGTAAATTTGTACAAAATTAGAACTAAATTGAACACAAACAGAGTAGCAGAATACAAGTTTGGCATAGGGTTTAAGACGACAAAGGTTTCATTGTCATCTAAAATTCCCCATGTTTTTATTCTTTCGTGAACCGTGAACGGCAAGAACGGCTCACTCTTCTGACTTTCCACATCTTTAGACTTGTACGGCTTTTGTTTCTAACTTTGATAAGTGCCCCATCTTATTATTATACAACCAGTAGTTGTTTTTCCTACCAAAATATCTTATACTATTATGGAATTTTTCAGTGATAAATACTGGTTTCACACTAGTAAATCAAACAAATCAAATTTTCCATGGGTTAAATTACAAAATGATTTTATATAGTTGATAATTACTATTATCAAATTACTATACTCTTGCAGGAAACAAAATTTCTTTAGAAATCACATCTTTTCTTCTTAAAAATTATATTAGGCTGTGAGTGTTTTTCTTTTTAAAAAAATTGCTTTAAAAATTAACTACTATTATGTAAAGCATCATGAAATGGACTGATTAAAACAAAAAATAATATGGGAAGAGTAATTTAACATAATTAATTAATATAAACTTATTAAATATTACAACTAGATCATTTATAAATCTGTTGTTGTTTCTTATTATAATATATAATAATCATACTCACCACGAGTTTTGGAGAACCAAATTTGAACTAAATATATAATATATAATTAAATAATATTTGATCATTTTCACAACATCTGACTCAATGTATAATCTCATTTGAATTGAAATTATTTCATTACATTTCAAGATATCCATTAATGATATTATAAAAATGTTGAGCTCAACCTTAAGAAGTTTATTAAAGGGTTGTTCGATCTCTAGTCTTACCATCTTTGTCATATTAAATAAATAAAAAAAACTACTATTAAAATGTTCAATATAAAATTTTCTAAAGATAAATTCACTTAAGTATTGTACTTACTTTCTTAATCTTCTTCATTTAATGGGTTAATTAATAAAAAAAATCTAGTGCAAATAATGGAAAAAATGGTGACATGACAAATTCAAGGATAATCTCCATAGAAGTCAATCCAAAAAAAGCTTGAAAACTTTTTACCAAACTAAGGCCAATAAACAACTGAGACCTCATGTGGTTTGCTTGACCCAAATGGAATCAAAAATTGCATTGCATGGAAGAAAAAGAATATGCCACATAATCATTTTTGAGTATATGCTCACGTGTTAATTGGCACGTGTCTCTGGGGGTAGGAGGAGGAAGGCGCCTAAGCCTTGCATAGTTGCATTTGCATGAGAAGTGGAGGGGTTAGGTGAGGTTTACTACGGAGCCCCCCATCCCACTTCCCCACTCTAACCCACCAAATCATCCTTGTTTGTGGATTGGTAGAGGGGTCCTTTTGTCATTTCGGTCCTATCTAAGTCTTTTCGCTTTCGTCACTATTATTTTCCTTTTCAACCAAAAAAAAAGTATTTATTTTAGACTCTAAAAAACATGATAAAAAGTTGGTTAGGTGAAGAGAGCCAAAGCCCAATTTTGACACTACACTATTCATTACTATCACTCCCCGTTAGGCGTTAGGCGATCCGTTAAAGCTTGGCTTTTTGTACCAATAAAAATAAAAGCTTGGCTTGGCTAGGCGCTAGGCTAGGCTAGGCTAGGCTAGGGGCTGCCAATGGGCTTTTTCTAAATACGGCTGAGTTGTATGAGATTGAACCTTGATCGTCCGTATAAATTAATTTATAGACTATTGACAAAAATAATATATTGCTACCTTATGGTACATATTGAATTATTATTCAGTATATCTTGTGATATTCTTATTGGTTGAACTGAATCTAGCCCGAAATGATTGGGTTATGCATAATGATTATTTAAATTTAAATTTAAATATATATAAAAAAGAAAGAATCTAAGAAAAATATATATACTCCATATATCCATATATTATATATTATATATATATAGTAATAATTAAAATCTAACTCGTGCCAAACGTGTACCATCATTTACCTGGCAATCTGGCATGACGGTGTGATCCAACAAGCCATATATATTATTGAATTATTGATGCCTTAAACAGCTCAATTTGTGGATTTAGACAATTTCACTTGAAAGTTGCACAATGAAATTATTTATTTATAATATAATTTATGCACCAAAAAATTATTCAAATATATAATTTCAAATACATAGTAATAGTAGTTGGCATTCTAATATCAAACAAAATGAAAATTCTAATAAAATCAATCTTAAATCATAAGTAGTGGTTTTTTTTTAATGCTTGACTATTTTTATTTCACATGAGTGATGAGCCATTTAATTGTTAAAGAACTTAAGAATTAAGATCAACTGGCAGACTGCTTAGATCTAAATAGATCACATCATGACATCAAATAATCTTCGATTCTAGGAGAGATTTCTTTGATTTTTTTATTGTTGAGTGTGTTTGGTACGAAGGAAATGGGGAAAGAAGAGGAGAGGAAAGAAAGGGGAAGGAAGGAAAAGGGTTCCTTTGTTTGGTAGAGCATAAATACACCTGAGGAAGGAAATAGCAAAGAAGTGAGAGGGAAATAGAAAGCCATATTTCCGTCGAATTAGTTCCGCCCAAAGTCGAGCAGAAATGCGAAGGAAGAAGACGACCAATTTGTTTAGTGCATAAAAAGACTATCATGTCTTCTGCAATGATGCTAAATTACAAATTTTACCATAAAAACTTTAACTCAACGATTTTTTTTCCTCATCTCTCAAAATTCATCACCTGTTGCATTTGACTTTCTCAAGCCAAAATACTATGAATTAGGAGAACATAGTCATTTCAATTAAAATTAATTTCTTTTCTTTCCTATTTCTGCCCAATACCAAACAATGGAAATAATTACTTTGGTTATTTCCTTTTGATTTCCTTCCTTACTACCAAACATGATTGGAGGAAATGTGACTTCCTTTCCCTTCCTCCCTATCTCTTTTCTCTTGCTATTTCCTTTCCTTCATATTTCTTTCCTCCCTACCAAACATACTCTTAGTTCTCTGTGGAAAGGAGATTTCATGAGTTATGAACCAAAACTTAAGTAGTTATTAAAGTTGAAGTTGGCTAAAAACATGTATTCATTTTAACTTTTACAGTTTAACCATTTTGGATTTGTTATTTCCAAATATCAAAGATTCTTTTTTTTTGTTTGAAGTTTGAACTACAATTTATTAGGTGATTAAAGAGTGTAAACTATTTTTTTTTTCTTTTGATAACAGTGGAAAATTAGACTCAAATTTAACACAAAAAAAAAACTCAAATTTAGTATCTCTATACCCATATCCCTTACCCTACAAGCCCTCCTAGATCTCTATACTCATATCCTTACCCTACAAGCCCTCCTAGGATTCACTCTTCTTGGAAAAGACTTTCCTTAATTAGAAAGTAACAAATGACTTGAAAAGTTTTAGTAAAAATTAATAAGCATTTGTGTTGTTAGCTTAATTAATAGGTGTATAATGCTTGTATTTGACTTTGAGATCGTTCAAAACTCACGGAATATACGTTGAGTGGTTGGTTTTGAATGATAAATTATTTTTTATTTAGAATAATTTCTTAATTTGTAGGTTAGATTATTTTCATTAAATGTTTGAGACTAATTAATCAAAACAAAGTTATTTATTAGTATAATCGATCTTTTGGGCTGGATTTAGATATGATAGGTCATGGGTCGAATATACTATACAGCAAAATTTAATGTTGCCACAGATTAAATAGGATTCACATGGCAATATTGAAATAAGAAATCAATATGGCAAGTCAGACAGGAAAATGCAGTGTCTTCAGGCACTCTCATATATAAATATAAAAATATATGCTCTTATTATTATATATATAATTATTATGTAACTAATTAGTTTGATTCCCAGTTCCCACCCTACCTTTTGGATTATTAGAAATTATGTATTTTTTAATTAAAATTTTTAAACTAGTATATCCTTCAAGAATAATTTTTTCTCATCATTTCGTAATTGGTAGGTACGGAAATTTGTTTTTAGTGGTATAAACTAAAGTTTCCTACAATTAAAATGTGTCTCTTCTTAATAATTTAATAATACATTATATCTCGAAAAGTTATGAGGTTCTTTGTGGATTAAAATCCTCTCCCTCATTTTTTTCTCATCCACCAGAATATGTCACGTGTCCCTAGTATTATATTTTGTTTATTTTCAAGTTTTAATAAATAGTAAAAATCCTAATTAAAACCAGGTTTAGTCCCAAATTAACAAGTAATTATATATAAGGGTTAGTCCTAAATTTTAATACATTCCCATAGGGTTTTAGAATGAAAATATAAAATTTAATTTAACTAGGTAAATAAGAAATAACATTAAAAACTGAAAAAGGACACGTGTCATTATTTGGTGTATGTGACACAGTAGGGCAAAAAAATGGGGGAGAGGATTTTTATCCGTTATTTATACTCCAAATGATTTAGATATTTTTCATTTGACAATCACATTAAATCTCAAATAATTTGAAGTTGATTTCACACTCCCAGGGATTATTGGATCTCTTCATTCTCAGTATCAATACAACCTACATTGATACTATTATTACCATTTTTTCCCTTTTTTTTTATAAAATGTTCATTTATAAAGGTCATGTTTAGTGCACCGATTCACCGGTCATTTGGCCGGTGGACTGGTGCACCGATCAAATGGAGGTTTAAGTGTAATCCATGTTTCAATCGCTGCTCTAATAATCTCATCTGTACAGTACATAATCTAATATGTACAGTGTAATCTCATATGTACAGTTGCTAAATAGTGTCAATCGCACCGCTACCACACCGCTCTACTAAACGGAGCCAAAATACTCCTAGCAGAAAAGAGGTTAGGCATGGCTGATCTATTCGGCTCGGCTCTACGGCAATGGCGCATTTAGGCTATAATAGTAGTGTCATAATTATGGCAACATTTTTTATTCAGGTGGTGGTGGGGGATGTATTTTAGTTTTAGTAGGTGAAGCCTTTTCCTTCCTCTATCTCTATGGCCCCAAACGTTGACAAAACGGCAAACACCATTTTACCAAAATAGCCAAATGAAAAAGGACTTTTTCCAAAACAGACCTCTTAATCCCAACTACCACCCGAGCCACGTAGCCCACCGGACACCAGTCTTCGTTGTCCCATACGCGAAACACGAAACACACAAACAAAGTCTTCCCCTTCCCCTCTCTTCACCCTTCACTTATAAAACCCTCTCAATCCTTTTGCTCTTTTATATATCTCTCCTCTCTCCTCTCCAGGTACCTACCCAACACCAACTCTCCCTCAAAACACACAAAAAGAGAAACCTGAATAGGGGAGAAATTCATTCAATTATTGTTTTATTAAACACAAATGGCTCTCACCAACTCTTCCATTCTTCAAACCAAATCTCTCCTTCAATCTCACCCATCCACCTCTTTCTCCAAATCCAAGCCATTGTCTGTTGTTCGCATCTCCGCCGTCCATTCCCCTGACTCACCTAAGAACCCCATCGTCTCCGATAAGTCCGCTAAGCAGCCAGCTCCTGCTCCGCTTTCTGCTACCAAATCAGCTGCTGCTCCCGCCGTTGCTCCCCCGCAGAATGCGGTTCCCGGGAAATGGACTGTCGAGAGCTGGAAGTCTAAGAAGGCTTTGCAGTTGCCGGAATATCCGGATCAGGCTGAGCTTGAGTCGGTTCTCCGCACTCTCGATGCTTTCCCTCCAATTGTCTTCGCTGGAGAGGCTAGGAGTCTAGAGGAGAAGCTCGGGGAAGCCGCCATGGGAAACGCTTTCCTTTTGCAAGGTGGAGATTGTGCTGAGAGTTTCAAGGAGTTCAATGCTAATAACATTCGTGATACTTTCAGGATCCTCCTTCAGATGGGTGCTGTTTTGATGTTCGGTGGTCAAATGCCTGTTATCAAGGTAACTCCACCTACCAATTCAACATTTTTTTTTCTTTAATTAAAGATAGACAAGTGTTTTTTACTTGCAAATTTTGCTAATTTTTCTGTTTGTTTTGTTTAGGTGGGAAGAATGGCTGGACAGTTTGCTAAGCCAAGGTCGGATTCTTTTGAGGAGAAGAATGGAGTGAAGCTCCCAAGTTACAGAGGAGATAATATTAACGGGGATGCCTTTGATGAGAAGTCCAGAATTCCTGATCCCCAGAGAATGATTAGAGCTTACTGCCAATCTGCTGCTACTTTGAATCTTTTGAGAGCTTTTGCCACTGGTGGTTATGCTGCTATGCAAAGGGTTACTCAGTGGAATTTGGATTTCAGTGAAAACAGCGAGCAGGGAGATAGGTAAACGATTTTGATTGCTTTGATTCACTCTGTAATTTAAAGTTTGCTGATAATTTCTTATAATTTTCTGATGGTAAATATGTAGGTGTCTTTTCTAGAACGGAAATCGTGATGTTTAGTCATTTTCGCTTGTTTGTCATGTTGTGCTTTTTCTGTAGTTTGACTGTCGGCTCTGTTTTGTGCATAATTTAAGCGTGTAATTTTATCTGCCGTCTTTACTGACATTGCTCTGAGTTTTGTTCTTCTTAAAAAACCTCTGTAGTAGCCTTATGTTTTAAAATTGGAAGTACTGTTTGAGAGTTTTTTTTGATTGGTTATTTAAGAATATACAAGTTTTTCACTTGGATTTGTTTCAGTTGCTTAATGATATCCTCTGTTTTTACTGTTTTCAGCATTTGCTTAAATGATAGATTCGAATTCTTTGTATATTCGACATTGACATTAACACTAACACTGTGGAATTTGCTTGAATGTATATCTTGCTTCATTTAATTTGCTTTTCCTGGCTGGTTTTCTATGGTAGTATAATTCATTTATGGTAAAGAAAAGAAAGTCATAAGTTCTGCAAATGTTAAAATTTTCAATTATATTAACGTTTTCTGGTATGTGGCAGGTACCGTGAACTAGCTCATCGCGTTGATGAGGCCCTTGGATTTATGGCTGCAGCTGGACTCACAGTTGAACATCCTATAATGACAACAACTGAGTTTTGGACATCCCATGAGTGCTTGCTCTTGCCATATGAACAGTCACTTACCAGGCTAGATTCTACTTCAGGCCGATACTATGACTGTTCTGCCCACTTCCTCTGGGTTGGTGAACGTACCAGACAGTTGGATGGTGCTCATGTTGAATTCCTGAGAGGAGTTGCTAATCCTCTTGGAATCAAGGTAATTACATCTGAGTCTGCTTTGTAAGGAATAATTTTTAAGTTTCGTAAAGAAGCTTATGAACTCTTCACTGTTAACCCAATGCATGAAAGTTCCAAACTTAACTTTCCAAATGTTGGATAAAAGAATTACATGTTTTAAATAGTTTAGTAACAAAACTGGCATTAAGACATGTAATTATACAGCTAAAGTTGGTAATCAGTTGAATTGTCTGTAATCTGGCTCTTCTGCTGCAGGTGAGTGATAAGATGGATCCAAATGAGCTAGTCAAGCTCATCGAAATTTTGAACCCTCAGAACAAACCTGGAAGGATAACAATAATTACAAGAATGGGTGCTGAGAACATGAGAGTGAAGCTTCCCCACCTAATCAGGGCAGTACGCCGGGCTGGGCAAATTGTCACTTGGGTTAGTGATCCTATGCATGGAAACACCATAAAGGCTCCTTGTGGTCTCAAAACTCGCCCCTTCGATGCCATAAGGGTATGTTACTCATTGCTTCACCTCTTTTACTATGAAGTTATGGTTTGCTGATATTTCATTATGGGCAAAAGTTCCCATTTGTGGGAGGGTCACATACCACTTACCATTTAGAATCAGGGAAACCCCAGAAATTATAGAGTTTGAGGTAAATAGTTTCACATCATATGAAATGTCTAACATATTTGGTGGTAAAGGAAAGGGGCACATCACACTTAATGAGAACCATAATTAGTGCAAATGTTGTTTCCCAGCATGCATATGATAAGACAGACTAACTTACCATGCTAGAGAAAAAATGAGTGCATTTTGTTTGCATCTTTAGTTCTTGAATAATTGAACTTTTATCTTTAATGCAATTGCTGAAACATTGGTGATAACTGATAAGTATGATATAACATTAATGGTTCACTCGTTAGCACATTTATAATGTAAGCGAAACGAAATCAATCATTTAGGGTGGTCCTGTCTTGGTGCTTCAACGGAAAATTATTGCATTTTCTAGGGAGAGAGTTTTGAAGTCAAAATTATTATGGTGGGGTTAATGCTATTGCCAAAACTATGGTGATGAGCATGATGTTAAGATTGACCAGACACTCTTTGGGGCATTTATAGTGTAAGGAAACCTAAATCAGTCCTATTGGGTGATTGCACTTTGTAGCTTCAAAGAAACATTATTGCATTTTCTATGGAAAGAGTTTAGTTAAATATATTATGGTGGGGTTGGTGGGAAATAGACTACTTAAAGTTGTTCAAGGAAAACTGTCAGCTGAGATTACTTAAGCATATGATCATCATAATTTATAGGTAAGAATTTGTCTTCAGTAGGTAGGTGGTCATATTTTCCCATACTATGATGGATTTAGACACATGGCTGCAATAAATAATGTCATTTTTTTTGGCACAACAATAAAAAAATGTCATTGAAAATTACTTTAGCCTACTCTTCCATTCATTTTTTATATGGCTGCCAAATGTTTAGATTGGATTTTTTTTAATAGTTCTACATATAATATCGATGATGATGTCATTTCTTATATGTTAATTTAAAATAGCCAAGCTAATGTACAATCTATTCTGCAGGCTGAAGTGAGAGCTTTCTTCGATGTGCACGAGCAAGAAGGAAGTCACCCTGGAGGAGTTCATCTGGAGATGACTGGCCAGAATGTTACCGAGTGCATTGGTGGATCACGAACTGTTACATTCGATGACTTGAGTTCCCGCTACCACACCCACTGTGACCCTAGGCTCAATGCCTCGCAATCTCTTGAGCTTGCCTTCATCATAGCAGAGCGCCTCAGAAAGAGGAGAATCGACTCACAGCAATCTCTGCCTCTGACCCCAGGGCTGTAGAGTGGCCTTCAAAGATCCAGCCACCGAGCCTCAAATATGTTTTGTTCTTTTCTTTTCTCGTCTTTTTTTCTTCTTAAGTTGTTACGGGCACTGTATTAATATATTTTTTTTTAAACTTTGGGATTCTCGACTTTAAGTTATGTCCTGTATTGTATGTGCATACTGGGAGAAAGTGATGAACGGCTTGAGAGCAATAAAAAAAGAAGTTAAGCTATGAATTGAAATGAATTCTAGATTGCTTGGAAGACTGCATTCTATTGTTTCAAGTTTTCAAACGAAAGAAGAAAATTCTGGCCAAAGAAAAAACGAAAAAAGACAAAAGGTTCGAGTGTATTAATTAATTCATGATGGCTGCACGGCCGCCCCAGTGGGGTCAAGAAGGTCCGCTACCAAAGGCGGGCGGCAACTATTAGAACGGGGGCTATATATATTGTAGTATATATCAAAAGCCCATAAGGTTAAATTGCGTCCTCAATTTTAAGTAAACATAAAGCGGCGGAGCCAACAAAACTTGCACTAACATGCCCGGCAAAGGCTGATTCAAATAATACCTGTTTTTTTTATCTTGGTTGTGAGTTGTGACCCAATTCGGCACATGCTAGTCCGAACTTTGAACTTTCCACAGAAATATAATCCAGTCTTCGGATGAACAGCCTTTAAAAGTATCTTCTTATTTATTTGTGTGAGCATTTTAGTAATGCTTATTGGGCAGCTTTGGGCCTTTCAAAAACCCCAACTCGGGGGCCTTGGCTTAGCATGAAAATGAGCCTTCAGCTAGCTAGGCTAAATGGGTGGTGAACTGGTGATCTTTTTTTTTTTTTTTTTTTTTTGTTTGGGCAATATAATCAAGAGGATACATTAAATTAAACTGAAATTAAAACATACATACCTGTTGGAGTGCAAAATTAATTCTAGGACTAGGCCTATTGATTTTGGGCTTTTGAGAGTTAGACAAAGATAATACTTGGGCTTGAGTTAATTATTTTTGGGCCTGAAAAGTGTTTAAGCCCTATTGAATTAATCAAGATGGTTAAAGTTGGTTAACTAAGAGCTCGTTTGGCATCGTTTCCGTTTCCTGTTTTCTGTTGTCAATTTTCTGTTTTTGGAAACAAAACAGTGAAAACATGTTTGGCAGGCTGTTTCTGTTTTCAAAAATTTTGGAAACAGAAGCAGTGTTTTGGAAAAAAGTGGAAGCAAGAATTTTGTGTTTTCATGTTTTTCCAAAACACTTCCAAAACACAGAAGCACAATGATGAACAGTAACTCATATGCTTTTTAACCTTTTTTTTTTACTTTTTTATTTAAAAACATACAACCAAATTGTATATCCAAACATGTTTTTGTTTTCAAAAATTGACAGCGCAACAAAAACAAAACGAAAACGAAACAAAAACAGAAAAACAGAAAAACGAAAACGATGCCAAACGACCCCTAAGTGAATTAGTGGCCGGTTACTTTTACTTAATATGTGGACAAGTTAAATGTAATTCACATACTTAGTTAATTTCGGATTAGAAGTTAATTAACCACTGATGTGAATATTATAAATAAGAGTTTTTCTTATGGAGAAAGGGTTGGCAAATTCATCAATGACAAGAAGTCAAATTATCTTCATAGTTGGCTAGATTTGTAGGAACAACCCTTAGAATTAGAGTAACCTTGTAACTTAGGAGTAGTTCTGTAACTTAGTTTTTCTCCTTGATCACTTGTATCTAAGCAATCTGAGATCTTTGAATCTCATTTCTTTGTACTTTTCAGAGTCCTTAATATAAATCTCTTGTTTCAAAGAACCTTATAGTTTAGCATATTGATTGAAATTCCCCACCCTTGCATATAAGAAACAAGGGTGAGAACCCTTAAATTCGACCTATCAAACAAATTGACACACCTGGTGGGACACTAGGGAAGTTTGTGCAAATCATGTCTCCAAAAACTAGGCATATCAACAATGAGGAAGAAGATAATTCAACCTCTAATGCAAATTTGAATGAAACGGTAAGAGTTGGAGAGAGATCAATTTCTGGTGAAGGAATAACTCCTGCCATATTGACACGTGCAATAATGGAATTAATCTCGCAAGTGCAGAAGGAACAAATGAATACAGACAAAAATGCAGAACAAGTGAGTTTGCTTTTACAGTCACAAAATGTAATGATTGAACAAAATGGTCATAATCATGCTATCTTGACTGATGCAATAAACAATCTGTCAAAGCATGTTATATCCATGACTTCTATAAATGCTGTTACTATACCAGAAGGACTTAGGGTGTCAAATCCTGTCAATGGAAGTCCACAGAACAATGTGGTTAGGGTAGGTGGTGTCAGGCCTCCTCCAGGTATAATCTTAAGGGAGTTTGGTACTTGCTCGAATCCAATAACAGGTAATGCTATGGATAATACAAGTGGAAAATCTGGAAGAATTAGTCCAGATCAAAATGTTTTTCCTCAAACAGACAGATTTACTCCAAATCGAGGCAAATCTGTTGAAGAAGTTTTTGAAAATCATTGAATTGCAGGAAATGTCCAAGGTAGTCAAAATAGAAATGTTGCAGAGGCTTGGGGGCAAATTCAGCCTAGAAATGAAACCAATGTTCATGGTAAATATGAACAAGTTCAAAATCCTGTCAGAAGAGATAATGATCTTCAAAATATGTTAAGGGGTCGGGTTTTAGGAATCTTACAAGAGCAGTTAGTGCCTGTGGGAAGAGGTGGACAAAGACCTGTGTATAGGAAACCATATCCATATTGGATTGATCAATGTAATCCATTCCCAAGGGGATATAAGGTTCCTGATTTTTCTGTGTTTTCTGGTGAAGATGGTCAGTCTACACTAGAGCATATTGGGGAGGTTTGGTATCAGGTATGGAGATGTGAGTGATTATGTCAAACTTAGAATGTTTGGAAATACACTCATTGGTGCTGTATTTAACTGGTTTATTAATTTACCAGCAAATTCTATCTTTAATTGGCATCAAATGGAAACTGCATTTCATGCTCAATTTTATAGGACAGAACTTGAAGTAACTATGGCCGACTTGGCAAAAGTAAAGCAAAAACCAAATGAAAAAGTAGAAGACCTTATTGCTCGATATAGACAAGTCAAGTCTAGATTGCTGGTGCAATTACCAAGAAGAGAGCATATTAGTATAGCTGAAAATGGCTTAATCCTTGAACTTAGGAATAAGTTTGAGGATAGGGAATTTGTAGATTTGGCTCAAATGGCATCATGTGTCTCTAAATATGAGAGGCTTTTAGAAGAAGATGAGGGTAAAAGAAGAGTACCTAGAGCAACTTATTATGCTCAAAATGAGATTAATGTGGGTTTAGACTATTATTCTGATGATGAAGTAGATATAAATGTTGCTAAGTTAAATCTGAGTAAACCTCATGTTTGCACAACGTTGAAGAAAACATCTCAGAGTGAAAATGTTAAAAAATTAATTGGAAAGTTTGATAAAGTCAATAGGCAGTTCACTTTTGACATTACAAAAACTGAGCAAATTTTTGATGTATTGTTAAAAGACAATAAAATTAGCCTAAAAGATGATCATAAAATTCCAGTAGAAAATGAAATAAAAGACAAAAGATATTATAAATGGCATAACAGTTGGTCACATTCAACTAACAATTGTTTATCTTTGCGTCATTCTTTACAGGATGCAATTGAAGCTGGAAAGTTGAAGTTCCCTAATGGAGATAAGTCCATGATGGTTGATCAAAATCCTTTTCCTCCTGGTGTAACTATTAGCATGTTGACTCCTATGTTATCTGAACTGGAGAAATCACAATCTCAGGAGAATGTGAGTTCAGGGAATCCAAATGGAGAAAAGAGGAAACTTTTGGAGATTTTGAGCAAGTGTGTGGATGCTATGATTGTTCCAAAAAATGAACAAGTTCAGAAATCAAAGGAACCAGAAGTTAAGCAAATGCAAAGACAACATCAGCAAAGATCTTTTGCTGATATTATGAGAGCAGAAGAGATTAAAACTGGACAAAGGAGAATTTCAACTCATAATGAAAATAAATTTCCTAATAACTTTGAACATAGTTATGTGCCTCAGAGAGTTCAAAATCATAGGGAAATGTATCTCAGACCATACCCTAGATCAGTTCAAGGTATCCATATGGGAAGTAATTACCCTGGAAGAGATTTTAGGGGTGAAATTCCTCTTGTAAGGAGTTTTTGTAGAGTGAGAGCTATGTTTCCTCAATTTGTTCAGCAAGGACAAGTCAGAATGGTGCAGAATAGTCAAAGACAAGTAGTGGAAGTAGGAGAACCTGTTGAGAGAAGAGTGTTACCACAACAGTTTCTGCCTAAGAAAAATGTATGGGAAAGAGTGAGTTCTTTTCAAGGTAGAGAGAGAAAGTCTTTCAAACCTCCACCTGACACTCCTGTAGATCGATGATTTTCAAAACTATATGTGGATCCTCAGGAAATGAGACTTCCTCCATATAAAGATATGCCTCGAACTCAAAGAAGGAAGTGACAGAAGTTCAATTAAATAGCCAAGCAGAATTATATGCAAATGGCTAAAGAATGGGGTTTAACTGATGGAACTTATGTAGTTCCAGATGTAGAATCTGAAGCTGAGGAAATGCAAATGAATGCAGTTCAAATGGAAGAGAAAGTTGATGGAGAAATTGAAAGATCCTACAGAAAGAAAGAAGAGTCAGAAGGAGAATCCTCACATCAAGGAAGTAATGATTTGCCTGATAAGGTGTCAGTTAATTATGTTTTACCAAATATATTCTTGGCTTTTGAGAAGCATGATTCCTTAAATGAGTTAAGTGATATAGAAGAAGTGTTGATAGAGCCAATTGCTTCTTTGAGTTTAGGGAATGAGGAAGATAATGTTCTTGAAGCAAATGTAGTTGAAAGAGAGTTAGATTATTCAAATGATGATTCAGATCATTCGAATGAGATTGTTGTGGAAAGCAAGCAGTGGAAAGTATCTTTTGTTAAACCACCAACTGAACTTACTCAACACCTGAGACCACTATATGTTTCTGCTGTGATGAATGGCCTTCCAGTGAAGAAAATTCTAGTGGATAATGAAGCTGCTGTAGATGTGATTCCTTATAGAATGCTGACAAGATTGAAAGCTAAAAGTTCAGAGTTGCTGCCTTCAGATATAGTCATTTTTGGATTTGATGGTGGTGCAACACGAGCTAAAGGTGTCTTACCTGTAAATTTACAAGTTGGAGAGGTAAGTTCAGTTACTGCTTTCTTTGTTATCAGTTCTTCAACTACTTATAATGCATTATTAGGTAGAGATTGGATTCATTCTAATAGTGCAATTCCATCATCATTACATCAGATAGTTTTGTTATGAAAATAAAGTGGAGAAGTTGAGATTGTTTAAACAGATAACAAACCATTTGTGGTGAGTGTTGGTTGTCTAGATGCTCAGCTGTATTCCAATACATATGGTCTTTTGAGAATTGAAGATGGTCTAAATGGTGAGACGCCAAAGGCTACTTCATTAGTGGATAACAAAGAATGGAACAAGTTAACTGTATAAGCTATTTTGGACTCGATGAGATCTTCATCAGTAGTTATTGAAGAGATTGTTAATGATGAATATAAACATCTCATTTGTGATAAAAGAGACTCTGAACAAAGTTCAGGCTTACTCAATTGAAAAGAGTTTGTTCCATATCGAAAATGAAGAAAATGCAAAGTCAGTTTGCATTTTAGATAGCCAAGTTTCTTTATCAAAAGAAAGAGAAAAAGAGGAAGTATAAGTAACAGTACAAGATCCTTTAGTGGAAGTGAACTTGGGGGCAGATTCTGGTGAATCAAAACCTACTTATGTAAGTTCATTTTTATCAGAATATCAACAAAAGCAATTAGTAGATTTGCTAATTAAATTTAAAGATTGTTTTGCCTGAGATTATGTTGATATGCCTGGACTAAGTAGAGACCTAGTGGAACACATGTTACCTATTAAGGCTAATGTAAGACCTCACAAACAACCTGCTAGAAGGGTAGCACCTGATATTTACCCTAAGATAAAAGAGGAAATAGAAAGGTTGTTAAAAGCCGGGTTCATTAGGCCTGCTAGGTATGTTGAATGGCTATCAAATATAGTCCCAGTAATGAAAAAGAATGGAAAACTTAGAGTGTGCATTGATTTTAGGAATTTAAACAATGCTTCACCTAAAGATGAATATCCAATGCCAATAGCAGACATGCTTATTGATTCTGCTGCTGGAAATGGAGTAATGTCATTCTTAGATGGATATTCTGGGTATAATCAGATATTCATAGCTGAAGATGACATTTCTAAAACTGCATTTAGGTGTCCAGGTTCTTTAGGAACTTATGAATGTGTTGTTATGCCATTCGGATTAAAAAATGCAGGAGCTACATATCAAAGGGCTATGAATGCTATTTTTCATGATATGATTGGGAGATATGTAGAAGTTTATATAGATGACATTGTAGTTAAGGCTACTGATTTTGATGAACATCTTAATAGACTGGAAATGTTATTGAATAGAACTAGATTAAGGGGATTGAAACTAAATCCTTTGAAATGTGCATTTGGAGTCCAAGCTGGTCATTTTTTAGGTTTCTTAGTTCATAGGAAAGGAATATAAATTGATAAAAACAGAGTTAAAGCAATTCTAGAGGCAAAAGCTCCAACAAATAAGAAAGAGTTGCAAAGTTTTCTTGGACAAATTAATTACTTACGCAGGTTTATCTCTAACTGTGCAGGAAAGTTATATGCTTTTACTCCATTGTTGAGACTTAAGTCAGAGGAGAGTTTTTTCTGGAATGATGAACATCAAGTGGCATTTGAAGAAATCAAAAAGTACTTGATAAATCCACCTGTGTTGATGCCCCCAAGGAAAGGAGTCAAATTTAAATTGTATGTTGCTTGTACAGAGAAATCACTTGGTGCGTTGTTAGCACAAGATTCAAGTGAAGGGAAAGAACAAGTTGTATATTATTTAAGTAAAAATATGATAGATGCTGAGCTGAGATATTCAACTATTGAAAAATTTTGTTTGACAGTATATTTTGCTTGTATGAAATTAAGGCATTATTTGATTAATGAACAAGTAGACTTGATTTGCAAGTATGATGTTATTAAGTATATGTTAAACAAACCTGTAATGGGAAACAGAATTGGAAAATGGGTATTAGCCTTATCAGAATTTTCTTTAAATTTTGTTCCTCAAAAAGCTGTGAAGGGACAAGCATTAGCAGATTTCCTAGCTGATCATCCTTGTCAAGTGACTTTACCTAAATTGGATGAAACTATGCTAGTTGAACCAATTCCTTGGATTTTAGAATTTGATGGTTCAAAGACTGAACTGGGGGCAGGAGCTGGAATAGTTCTAACTTCTCCATCAGGTAAGATATTCAAGTTTTCTTTTTCCTTGTTGTTTAAGTGCTCAAATAATCAAGCTGAATATGAAGCTTTAATTGCTGGATTAGAATTGTTGATTGATCTCAAAGCTTATTCAATATTAATTAAAGGAAATTCACAACTAGTTATTGGACAGTTAACTGGTATATATCAGTGTATTAGTCCAGTGATGCGATCCTATTACAAAATAGATCAAAACTTATTGAGTCAATTCAGTGAGACCAAATTTGAGTTTGTTTATAGAGAAGAGAATTCTCCAGCAAATGAGTTAGCACAGGATGGATCAGGTTATAAGAAAACAGACTTAATTGAATTTAGGCCTCAACCATTAGATTCTGCACTAACTAGAATTTGTGAAGAAAATCAAGTCTGTGAAATAACAACATTAACAAGCTCAGAGGATTGGAGAACACCTATCAAACAATATTTACAAAATCCTGATGGAAGTTATGATTACATAGTCAAGATAAGAGCTATGCAATATTGTTTAATGAAAGATGGGCTATTCAAAAGAGGAACAGATGGAATTCTTTTGAAATGTATAGATACAAAAGAATCAATGAGAGTTATGGCAGAAGTTCATGAAGGATGTGCGGATTACATCAAGCTGGAAAGAAAATGATGTGGTTTATAAAACGATATGGTTATTATTAGCCAGCTATGGGAAAGGATTGCCATAAATATGCCAAAGGATGTCAAGCTTGTCAGAAACATGGACCAATTCAAAAAGTGCCTGCTTCAGAGATGAAATATAT